>JAGVSP010002691.1:0-70499 GCA_022494985.1 Micrasema minimum
TAGGGATATTTAGGGGGTTGGTAGTTGAGTAGGAGGGAAAGTTGTTAAACATAGGGCTATTACCGTAAGTAAAAAAAAAGTTAATGAAAAAACAACGTTTTTCAATTTTATTTATTTAATCAAGTTAAGAAAATGATTCAAGAATATTATGCTTCGAACATAAAAGATATTTTCCGTTACGCTTATTAGCGAATATCTACACCAGGTATCATTTTTCATTTGATTTATATGTTACGAATTGAAAACCATTAGCTTGCGCGTAACTAGCGACATCTATGTATTGATATTAAAGTTAAGTTAATCAAATATTTACCTACTCCCGTAATGGGATAAAATCAGAATTGTGTACAAGTATTTTAAACACTACTAAAAATGTTGATATATTAGTTATTTGGGATTTTCAGACAGCGTTATACATTCGTTTTACTCTTTATTTCCTATTCAAAATAAAATTTATAGTCCTGAGTAATAGTGTGTATTTTCAATTATGAAACGTATTTCGAGATGTTTCCGTTTCCTGTTATAGTCCAAAATGGCGGATCGCCCGCGGCGCCGGAAATGCCTTTTTGCGCCAAAACTCACATCAAAATAATCCTGAAATTTGTATTTCTCTTTACAGAAATTAATGTGTTTTTTTCTCTCTTTTTTCAGACACAAAGGGTGCAATCTACTTTGATGTGAGTATTTACATGATTCTTTTCAAAAAATAAAAAAAAAAAACAAATATTTTGTCCTAGCTTTTATTTCCTTGATTGTATTTTTATTTTAATTGTACCTGTATATGTTTGAATAATTTTATGTTTGAAATGGACTTAAGTCCGTAAATTAAATTAAATTAAAAAAAAAATGTAATCATACCTTTTGTTGGCTACCTTAACTCTCGAATTTTTTTCATTATGTTCATTGTATACTAATGATTCATTTGTATATTATTTTTTGAACAACAACATGATACAAATATAAAGAATAATAACATGGCGGCATCCTATTGTAATGGCTAAGACGCTGTACTCACGGCACAGAGTTGCAAGTTCTTTTCCCGTTGATATCACAAAACTAAATTATTATTTGGTTCTAACTAACCCAGGATGTTTGAGATGTTATTTCACTTTTATTGGCCAATCTGCTCTGTTGAGATTATCAAGTAAAAAAAAAGGATGAAGATAATACGTATACAATATTAAATCATAGTTACTGACACGGACTTCAGATTAAAGACCGCTCCACCACATTTAATTCCTACATTCTGGCATAGCTATTTCCATTGAAATTAAAATGTGTATTTCTATCAACACGAATGGACGTTGAACTATAAATTAACATTAACATGACGATCGTGCAAAATATCATATCCGTAAAAATAATTTGAGATACGCACATAGCAGGGTGTTTTCTGAAAACTGCTGTTCTACCTACTCTAGCTTCCCAATGTTTATGTTTGCTAAGCGCCGCCCGTCCAGGGTAACCCTCGATTTTTCAGTGTTGCCAAACAGCGCTGCATTATTAAGTGTGTAATGTGGGTGGCTATTTTTCACCCCGTAACATTACCCTGTTTACGCAACACCTATGATTTACTACCCTTCACCCTTACTGACCGCTGTCCCTTTCCTCTCTCATCTCTCTCCTCTTCTCTCTCTTGTTCTCTGCTCTCCCTCTGCCATCCATTACGTAAATCCGGTGCATAAAACTTGCCAAGGTTCGCAAAGTACATGGCCCATTTCGTGCTTTGGGGAATAATTCCTTCAAATTAAAAATACCTGCAATTAATCATTGTAACTACTTTTAAAGTATGCAATCTTTATCACTTTGTGTGTCAACATGAGAAGTTCATATTCTGTTATGAGAAGTTCTGTTGATCATATTCTCGACATAGTATTCTATTTTGCTTTTATACGTGTTTTTATTAAAATTAAGGAAACAGTTATACTGCTGCCTACTACTATCCTTTATCCGCACCGAATGGTGCATAGGGCACTGCATATATACCTGCACCTATACCAAGCGCAGTGAATCATGATATTTTTTTACCTTGAAGAAACCCTTTGCAATTCACTATTTGGTTTCCATTAAAAACAATTGGTTAGTTTTTCACTTAAGGCTTAGTAGCAAAAAATGCACATTTATTTCTTACGGTAATGTTGTGTCTATTTTTTAATATAAATAATCCTCTGAATATTACAAATAATTAATTTGTTATATCTATCTTCGTTATATCCACTCATCTCTTTGTATGAAATTTATATACAATGAGAAAACGTGGCGGAGTGGGTATTCGAACCGGGGACCCACCACTGGGTCACCACCCACCCGTTCACCATTTATAATTTTGTTTCCCTCTAACAAGTTTATTATGAGAAGAACACCTAATTGAGATAAGGTTCATGATCTGAATCTTTCTACTAGACTAAGAACGGAAAAAAAATATATTTTTATAGTTTTTCGAATAAATAGCTAAGAATTACGCAATACTTTTATTCAGACGGTAGGCTACCTCAACTTCTCGTTAAGTAAATAAATAATCATAGTGTAATAAAATATATATTTTATGAAAAAAAAAATCCGCTGTACATGTTTGTGTAGGTACAATTAAAGGTGATTTTACTTATTACAAATTTCACAATATTCCATTTTCTTACCTCTATCATCACATCTCCACCTTGTATTTATCTAAAGTAAGTGGGTCCTTATACCCCCTGAGTCCGTCCAATTTCCCGTAGAAACAGTCACTTCCTGAGCTTCCCCTGGCCCACTAAACCCTCCACCCCCGCTTTCTCTGAAGGAAATGGCCGAGATGATTTGTTTCTCTTTGTTTCTGATACAACCCTGGATCAACCCTATTTTTTCTACCTTTAAACAACATTTTGTTGTTTTAAAATACATCTGAGACACAAACTGGATTTCACCTATGACGGGTTAGCGTTCAATTATACTTATCTCAACAGAGAAGAGAAGTTTGGAAGATATCTAAGCGTCTACAGGGTTTCTGACCTCTCATTGTTTTGAGTTAAATAAATTTTAGGGATGTTGTGATACAGTGGCCACTTAACCCGGTCTATGACATGTCATAAGCCCTGCAAACGCCTAAATATCTATATTCCCTTCAAAATTGTTCATCTTTGTTAAGATATCAACCGTATTTTTACCTGTATAGGTACATCTTCACTGGCAAATAATTATAATAATTTTAATTTTCAAATACCTTAATAAGCCTGATTTAAAAAATACCAACACGGACAATTAAGGTACATGTAAAAAATACTATGATGGCTCATCAGTGTAGCGTGGCAAATAATCTGAAACTCATGAAATGTATTTTCATAATTGTTACGAAAAACAATAACGAATATTAATTTGTGTTCGTATGTTAAGTAACTTTACACCATTTTTAAAATTCATTATTCACAAGTCACTTTGTTCATCTTACCACTCACGATAACAGTCAAATTCGTGTAATTTCTAGCAGGATAAAAGTTACTTGTACCATTACGAACACAAAAAGCAAAAAGCACTCACTCATTTCAAGGAATGTATTGATTCTGTTAATAATGTTAAAACGTGTATGCGATATAAATATCAAGAAATGCATCATACTTATGAACTAATAAAAATAATACAATTAAATGAGTAAGGCAGCGCCAGCGCGCAAAACGAACGTTTCTTCTTTATTTTTTTATTTTCCTTTAGTGTCCAGGTTTCTAAGGGGTTGAAACGCCCATCACAACCACAACCCCCTCCCCTCGGGACACTGCAAGGTTTGGTTAAATGAATCTGGAATGGATGAATCCTGTTTTGTCAATTAAATAGCCTCTTTGTTTGCCAAAGTGGTGTTGCCTTTTTTCCTTCGACCTTTTCAATTTAGGGTTTTTTGTTTTTCGTTTTTATTGGGTTGGAAACTCTCACTGCTAGAGAGATTTATTTATTGGTAATGCAACAATGTTACTAATACATCATTTTATATTTTAAACAAAAGGAAAATCATATTTGTGCATTTACGTCAACGAACACGCCGATTATTCCTGCTTTTTACTATTATTCGGATTAATTTTACATATTTTAAAATATCGTATTGATACGTCCATTTAGGTAAACGGAATTATCGATAAGTTTTGTGTCTTCACAAATATCTACGCCTAGAAAAAGTTTGCAAGACCTTCGATTTCAGGAAAATACGTACACAGCTTCGAATTTTACTTTTTAAATATCGTTAGTATAATTTTTCATATAAATCTTTTATACGTATAAATGTGTGATTACTCCATAAAATTTTGAATGGACTTACCAACTTTCGGAAGTATAGCAACGATATGTTCAGTTTCTTTAACATTTCCAAGATGAATTGCCGTTTTATGACTGAAAGGCCATTAAGTGAAAAGGACTTCTCAGTACTAGCAAAAAGGGTGAAAATCTTGTCTTAAGAAGAAGTGAGGATTTACAGTTTTTTTGTCAAAACTAGGTTACAGTTCAATGAGTCTAAAAGCATGAAAATATTGGTTTTCGCAGCTTCGAGATATAACATTTGACACATTTTTTGCTCGTATTGAAAAAAAACATTTTCACTTAAGGTCCGCCCGAAACAAGCGTTAGAAATTTTCGGGTTTTCAAAATAATGTTCCTGACAGTTACAAGCCAACGTTTTTCTAAAGAAATACCATTATCGATATATTTGATTGTATGCATTCTTAACAAAATCCCATCTCTTCTTGCATTTTTTTAATTTTTCTGAAACTACTAAAGTTGGCAGTGAAATAAAAACAATTAGTAATTTAAAAGTACATAAAATTCTAGGGAATGAAGGTAACAGTTTTTTTTATTGTCTTTCTTTTCCTTAAAAACAAAAAAAAAAACATTTTGCTACTATATTATATTAACTGTCATAAGCATAGATAAAAACAAGATTTTTTTTATAGCGCTGGTAGATCGTTTAACCGCCTTTTAGTCATAAGACCGCACTGAAGTTGTATCGACTATTCCACAACAGCACTGACGCCTATATCCCGCTGCAGAGCAGCACGAAGCTCGCCGGAAGTGGGCGGACAACTTCCTATCGGGGAACCATTTCCTGTCCCGGCCGGAACAAGGACTGGAAGGCTTTATCTGTCAGCGATGGGCTGTGCGCAGCCTACGTCAGAGCCCATCCGGTGAAGATGTGCAACACTCGGACAACCCACACTGCCAATACTGCCGACCCAAGTATAACTATTAACCATCATAAAACTCACATTCGTTATTTCACGATTTATTTCGTGGGTTTAGTAACATCGATAGCGATAGTTATGCTTACGACAGCAGAATATTTTTACGAAAAATACTGGTAATTATTGCCAAGAAAAGGTTGCAACAAAAAATCATAACATTAAAGAAGGCGAATAAAGCCACTGACAAGTTTAAACTCCGGAAATGCCTCGATTCCCATATATCTTACCCCTAAATGCCGCTTACAGAAAATACCAAAATGACCATAATGTTCACGAAAAAAAAAAGGGGAAAAATGTGCCCTCTAGAAACTGTAGTGACTTGCAATTGTTTTTGTTGGGCATAATAAATTAAGCTACGTCCAACAAAAAACCGTCGTCGAAGCTTCCAGAGACAAGCGTGTTCCCCTTTTTCGGTCGTAGATAAAATTTTGAAATTTTTACACTTAGCGGTCAAGTTGCACCGGAGATCAATTTTTATTTTAATTCTGCGTTCCACTGTAATTCCTTATTAAATTTTGTAATAACCAATAATATGGTATGCTTGTGGGTTGGTTCCCTTTAACTTATCACCATCTAACTATTATTCTACCCCCCTGTCCTCACCCTTACTCTTCCCAAGGTGCTCTCCCGAGAGACATTCAGCAAAGTGGCTTTTGACTGAAATGATAAACTTATCACTTTTATGATGTTTTTTTTCAGCCACAAAAATTAATGTCAGCCATTTTTTCCCTATTCTTTCTCTTCACTTATTTACTTTTTTTTCAGAATGTTTTTATTATTAGGACGTATGTTTTCGAAGCGTAATCCTGACACTACGGTATTACACATTTTTTCACAGTGCTAATATACGAAATTACATTTTTTTGTGGTTGATTTAAAAAAAATAATAAAACTATATATTTTTAAAACTTTATCTATTTATATTATAAAGTTTAAGTATATAGTTACATTACTACAATTTTAATATTACATTAACATTTAACGTATATAATATGCACTTAAATAGTAGGTACGTGCGGCTTCTATCTAAATAGGCTTACCCGTTCCAAGATAGAATCAGAAGTAGTGTTAGGTATTTGTGGTAGAGAATTAAGTTACAAAAGTGAGTATAAGTATTTGTGTGGTATGAAGAATATTGAGACTGTTATAGACTCATAGATAATAATCATCGTCATCATCATACCATATCCGCTCCCTGTGTGGTGCATATGGATTCCATAAACAGCCTCTAGGCCAAGCGATCGGCCGCCAGCTCCCGTCCATCCTCCCAAGTCAAGTGCTTGCCAAAAATAACAATACATAATATTATATATGAGAATGATATAAATTAGTACAGGTAAGTAAAATAGATATGAGTAGAAATCAAAAATATAAACAAAAATTTAAAAAAAACATGTAACGAAAAACTATACTAACGAGTGGGAATATAATCTTTCTTTATTAATGATTAATTAATAAATTAATATCACTAGCTAAAATTACCATAAAACTTTGAACACATTATTTAGTTAATGTTTACTTTCTTTGGGGATTAATATTTAATTTTACGACTTTCAAGTCAGGATCCTCGTACATTGAAGGTTGTGAATAGTTATGGAGACGCTGAGGGCTTCCAAGCGCAAAATATACCCCATTCGTGTCACGCTGAAGAGCAAAATGGGAAGAAACTAGGAACTACGAGAAAACTAGAGTGGTTCAAGGTGCAGAACGGAAATTCAAACAACTTTATGGGGTAGAAACTGTAGAGGGATGATACTGCAACAGTTACACTCATGTCAGATGAAAGAGTTTGTAATTTTCTCTTCAAATGTCTTCAATTTATACAGCATCTTGTTTTCTAACAAAGAAAATTTCCGTTTCAAATTGTCCGTAAATAAGCAAAGTATAACATTTTTATAGGAATTTACGAACCTAACTTTTTTTGCTTGAATTTTTTATTCATCCAATAATAATTAATACGTGCTCATATTTTTTAAGGTAATTATTAAGTTGGCACTACCGAGAATCTAACTATATTTTCTATCAATGTTTTACTCAGTTAAAACTAAATACCGCCTTTTAACGCCTGCATCGCACCTGTTCTCCTCTATGGCTGCGAGTCGTGGCACCTTACTGGGGCCCAAAAAGGCAGAATTTTGAGTTTTAAGAATATCGCAGAAGAGTTTTTAGTGGGCGGCGGTTTGACTTTGTAAGGAATACAGAGGTGAGGCAACGGACGCATCAACCATTGGCGTCAACTGCCATCAGGTGAAAGGGATTTGGACGGCTAGGATAACCTATTTTAAATGGCTGCTAGGTTCCCGGCGTCCTGGTCGGAATAATCGACCTGCGTGCATGAAAAGATATATAAATGTGGAGGAAGCAACGCAGGTTCTCCAGGTTAAAGTGGTGTGGCGTTCTATCCCCCCTACCCCTCTTCGGGGAAGTGGTATGATAGTTATTTAGTAATAAGAGATCAAATAATTGTATTTTTATGACAAAATTTTTTAATTTATATGGGTGTATTTCTTTCGATCACTCATTAAAAATATCCTTAAAATTTCTTTAACCTCTTGCGAAAAATCGCAGAATTTATACAACGGCATTTTCGCTCGTATTTCCTCTCTAACTTATGAACAGCGACTAATTTTCACCGTAGCCGGAATATTTTTTCATTACGCCATCGCGTTTGTCAAAATTCCTGTCCGGACGAAAGCGCCCCCCTTTTTTATTTAATTTTTTTGCTTTACGAGCTTAATTCCTCCCATTTTCTTGGTTCCCCCACTCTACCTCTCCATCTGACGGAATTGTGAGAGTATTCGGAACTGAACCCTTAAATTTATCGTTTTTAATTGTCGCCATGAAATGTTCCGTTACGCGCCGGTGGAAAAGGGGGGTTCTAGAACATTTTAAAACTCTTATTCAATTTGCGAAAATGATTACATTAAAAATTACCTATCATAATTCAATTCTAGTATTTTATTTTAGTATTAATTCTAGTATATTATTTTAGCAATGGAATCATATTTATAAAACAACGGGAAAAAATTGTATAGTTCGAATTTCAAATGTAAAATCTGCCAATGTCCATTTACCTCTTTAACCGACAAATTTTATAACTTTCGGTCAGATAAAGAATAAATAAATTACGAGACATGGGTTAAAAAAATGTGACTTATTTCAATGAATATTTTTATGTATTCAGTTCACATAGTTTTTTTTTTCGAAAGGTTAAAATAAATTTTCATCAATTTGACAATGAGGGAATCCACTGTTTTCTAAAGTAATTTTTTTTCTATAAACTTACTATTTAACTAAACAAAAAAAATATATTTAATATTTTTTTATAAGTTATTGATGAAGATACGATTTTTTAAAGTTGCACATTTCAAATACCGCGCTAAATACCACAATGTACTAACTGCGTCATTTTTGCAGGAGTGACGTCATAAAACGGGTTGTTTAAGGCCATGGTATTTCTCCAGCCAGTAACAAAACTGTCAAAAATATATGCAAACTGACGCGGGAAGCACAGATAAAATATACCGTCGACTCAACTGTCATATACTGTTAACAGCTGTTCTAGGGAGACTAAATGGCGGCCATCTTTTTTGCAATAGAAGCTTGTATTATGTAGATTGTATTCCATATTAAAATGCCATGGAACGCGGCTACGGGGGTTTAAAAACGGAAACCGGAAACATTACACTTAGATACAAGGAGTGACGTCATTGTTTAAGATTTTGAAATGAATGCTATTTTCAACATTTTTTATTAATTTTTGCGTGCGTTTTTGGGATATTTCATCCCACTTCAAAATTTTTAAATATTCGCGTCTACACGAAAGCATTTTTAAAATTCAATCCGGGGTGGCAGTGGATTACCTCATTAAAGCTGTTTTAACCCGTTAGCACTGTCGTCTTTGTTTGGAACGAGAACATTGGCGTAGGGGTAAAAAAGACCCGGATTTTAAATGCATTTTTGTCAATATTTTCAATATCCTGACCTGGAATTTTCTCATTTATATTTACAGTGAAATCATTTAAACGAATTAAGTAAAAGTGTTTATAGAAATTCGACAAAAATAAAAAAAACACAGCGCTTTTAGTCAATAGATTTTGTAATTTTTTTAAGAATTCATATAATAATTTTGTTTGTAATGCAAATAGCCGAAGCACATGGTTTTACTGATTAACTGATTACTATTTGGTGAGTGTAGCCTTCTTAAATTAATGTACCCATCGACGGTGCGGTGGAAAGAAAAAAGATACTAAGCGACATATCTGCAAAGGAAAATTATGCTAAGTGACATGATTATTATTACGTCACTTATGTCACTTGATATCATTTTCCTTTGCAAAAAAATATTTCGATTTGTAACTTTTTCCTTTCAGTAGTCGAAATGATTAATATTATGATCCATTGAAGTGGTTTACAATTTTATATGATATAATTGCGTACTAACTAATTAACTAACCATCACGCCATTTCCCCGAAGGGATAGGCAGAGAGGATAGAACGCCACACCACTCTATCCTTCCTTTGCTTCCTCCGCATTCATACATCTTCTCACACACGCTCGTCGATTATTCCGACTTTTCACGCGACCACTGTGAAGTATTTGTTGTATTGATCATGCCATGTCTTTCTCGGCCTTCCTCGACTTCTTAGTCTTCTAATTGTGTGCCAATCTACAAGAAAAAAATAGGAATATAATCACTAAATCCTTCCTTTTTTATTTAGACGGCTAAGCATCCGATAACAAGCTAAATACATAGTAATATGTAGTTTAAAATACATAGTTTTTGATGAAAAGGTTATTTTACAAAATATTTTTTATTTCGGTGTTATCTATAAATTTCAAAAATTATTTTCATAAATTTATTTCGCAAACTTTATTCAAGCAACGGTTTACTTTTTCCTGTACGAAAAATGATATCATACGCACTCTAGGTGGAGATTTACTAGGGCAGGCTTACGATTAAATAGTTCTTTCTTTATCAAAATAACTTTGCAGCAGGGATGGCATAAATCCCTTCACAATAATGCTGCGTTTTTTCCCTTTGATAAATTAAATACATATCCTACTCGTTCGCCCGCTGCGTAAAGCCTAAAATTTATGACATTTGAATGTGTTTTATGTTTATTAACGTTTTATTTACTACGATTGCCTGTCCAATCGCGTGACAGTCCACAATATTGTTCGAAATTTGAAAGTTTTCCCTCCGAAATATGATACCACGCACGAACTCCGGTCTTAGGATAAAATCCTGTAAATTGATTAAACCGCTTCATAAACAATCCGTTATCAAATTATACCGGTTCGTGTGTTTCAGGTATTTCTTTTTTTCAGGATTAAGTTCTCACCCTCGTGTGACTAATTAACTCGAGCACTTTTTTGATAAATTTACATTATTGTTTTTAATTTTGACTAAGCATTTCTACACGCACTGAAAAATCTGAGTTTATGGAATTTACATGCATTTTCGCGTGTTAGACCCAATTAATTTAGTAACACCTTGATACCATATTTCAATTTTACCTGTTTATCCTTTTGCAATATCAACAATCGAAAAAAAAATTTCTTAAGGTAGACCTAAGTATCTGTATTAGTCTCATTCGATGCTAACTCTTAACTGTCCCTCCATCTTTATGCAGGTCGTCCAGGAAGTTGGCGGCCAGGTGGGCAGAGATGCATCATGAATTTGGCTATTCTACTATCGTCCTTAATCTCAACGTGTGCATTCCAGTTTTTTCTTCTTTCCCTTCCCCGCCTGACAACATCCTGGACTTCGCAAATAGGAGTTTCTAACCCTGTCTCTCATAGATTTCCCGGCGATACATCTTAGAATTTTCATATCCAAGACTCTCCGCATAGATTTGGTTTTACGTGTGTCCGCCTTCGTTTCAATTCAAGTCATTATGGGGCGAACACAGGTTTTGTTGATTTTCACCATGCTATATGTTCTCATGTTTTGACTTTTCCAGGTGTCATCTTTCAGACATCCCGAGATAACTGCGGCCCTATTTATTTAACCTCTTATCTGGTTCTGGAGATATTGGTAACCTAACAGGTCAACTCCGAGGTTGTTGACTTTCTCAATAATTGATTTATTTAAAAAATATTTCTTTATAAAGTATTTACTTTAAAAAGTATTTTTCAAGCTTTTAAAAACGTAACGTGCTTAAATCTTAATCAATTACAGTAGTACAACGTTAATTATTCAGTTAATTTTTTAAAAATTCTTATTTTGGGGTAAGCTTTGATATTTTTCTAGTTTTATTCGTTTCCATTAACTCAAACAAACTAATTATATTTTTTGGCATTAATTTTGCTGTGTAGATATGGTCTGCTACAACACTTTTAATAATCCCTATTGTCTTTAATTTATTTTATATAAAAATTACAGTAATTTTACTTTTTCTTATTTTAACTATTATTTTACAACAAACTCTTACAGATCCTCAGTAGTTATGATTGCTAAATCTTTATACTTTCGCATTAAGTAAGTTTACGCTATATCTACCCTTATTTTTAAGGCTTTCCAACTGCAGTCACACGAAGTTGAAGGTAATTTCAAAGTAAATAATAGTACTCCAAGGGATGAGGGAGAAATGTTTATGGCATATGATATTTATTTAGCCCCCTGTAGCAGGAGGTATTCCATTAACTCTGCGTAGCCGAAATATAGTCTGGGGTGTCTTTAATTAAAAGTACTTCCTCGTTTACTACCCTGTCTTCTTTTTTTCAAGAGATAAAACGCATACTAAAAGCCTTAAGTGTTAGCAATAAAGTAGATAAGTGTGCATTATTCTCTTTTTGTGATGGAATCCCAAGGACTCGTTGCCAAAAGAATAAGTGTATTTAAATGTTTTAGTCATTTATTAATTTTAGGCCAAACCACCATTTTATTTATTAAAAAAATGCACTTTACTTATCACTAACTAATCCTTCGCGTATCCTCGTAAAAGAAGATAGAAAACTTAAAACCAACATTTTTCCTTTAAATGTCTGTTGGTGTTATTTTAATGTATCCTTCTTCATATTAGGAGATTTTTTTATATACAATTCATGGTACATACTAGTGGGCCGCTCCATCTAGATCTAGATGGAGCTTTCAACTCAACTCGCTGGAAGATGATTCTCGATTCGGAGCATATATACAAAATCAAACATGTTACCTGGTGTGGATATTCGCTAATTAAGCGGAATGGGGAATGTTGTAGTTTATTTATTTTATTTATTTATTTATTTTCTGTACATATACAGAACATTCACAGGTGTGGATGTTCCAGTTACATATATACAAGTGAAAATGATATTTATTACAAAATTATTTATTTATTTACAATAAAAAAATAGGCTCTATAATTATACATATAAAAAACTAAGAAGAAATAATTATAAAAGTAATAAAAAATAAAATATATACATGCGTACATAATATATAATACATATAAACAATAATAAATATCTTTATAAAATAAATATTTTTATTATATTATTATGTATCTAGTACCTACATAAAGTGGCCATTTAACCCAGCCAATGACAGGTCATAAGCCCTGTAAACGCTCGAATATCCACATTCCTGAATTTTGAAAAAATTCTACCTCATCTCTGTAGGGATATAAAATAAAATATATACCTACTCCTGTCCTGGGATAAAATCCAAATTTGTGTACAATTATTTAAACACGCCCAAAATGTTGTACAAAGCGATTTATGTACCATTTAGTGTATTAGAATTATATAAATATTTACTTTTTTCATCTAATCCTTATACTCAATCACTTTTATTAAATTCATTAGATGCCTTGTTTATTGTTTAGGGTAAGTACCCCATTCGTATTCATCAATAAAAACTTATTTTTCTATATTTTACCAATAATTTCTCAAAACATCAATGACGCTGAGCATAAACTTCCTGAAAATCTTACCTCACCTCTTTCTTAACATTCCTGAAAACGTTTGCAATTTTCTTTATTTTTGCGACTGTCGAGCTTAACCAATGGTGAGCCTACCACCCCATCAACGGCTCCACTCATTTCCTCAGTTCTTTTTCCGTTTTTCCTAGCAGGGCGGTCCGGTTTTACTAATTGCCTCCACTTTGTCAGCCGAGTTTCGCTCCGCGTGCCTCATAACCCTTTGGCCCGCGATACGTAGCCAGGTTACGAGGGGCGGATTCTTGGGCGTAATTTTTCAAGTGAGGAATTTGGGGTATAAATTGCCGGCAGTCATGCCGACAGAACGCGGAGATGAAATTGTGATGAGTTCAGACAGAAATGTGTCGCAAGTCGCAAGTTATGCTGTGGGCAGCTCCAACTCACATCTCCAGTGAAAAGATCTTATGGAAATGGCATCGAAAGCCGAAAAATTGACTAAATGTACATTTCTTAGAATATTTACAGCTATATCCTTCGATCGTATGTACGACACATGATGATTTGAATTTGATTCCTTTTGTGTTTTTTAAAATTCTGTTGCTTAAGCCCGCTATATACGGGACAGTTTTCTGCGCAGTTTTCTATGCAGTTTGAAAACGGTCCCGTATACAACGAAAACTGTTTAAAAAACTGCGTGCTTATGTCAGATTTAAGCTGACATGACAGTTACTGTTTTTTATGTAAACGTTTAAGTAGACATTGGTTTATTGTATGCTTTTAAATACGTAAAAAACCAATAACATATTTACATTATTAGCTAAATATACAATTTCCTGAGAGCAAACATACGATAATAACTTACAATCGCGTTTCAAAAATACACATATTTAGCGTGTCTTTTGACAGAAGTTTGACAGACTGCACAGTTTTCTGAACAAGAAACTGCGTAGTTTTCTGAACAAGAAACTGCCCCTTATACAGCGGTCATTATATTATAACATTCATCGAATTCACCATTTTAATCGTCTTTATAAATTGACATTATTTTTTATATTTTTTATTTTAATAAAAAAAAATTGTATGCCTTAATGGAGTACCTCCCTAGATTAAATACCTGAATTTATAAATTAACGCAATTCTGAAAATTTCTTAGTCGTAACCCCACCATATTACAAAGCTTTTTTCAGGTAATATCAAAATCATTTTATCGAATTCCTAAAATTATAACAAATGTGGAATATATTTTTACCACACGTGTTTCCGTTGATTTCCTAGTAAGTATTAGCATGGTTTTTTTTAAACCCTAGAGTTTTTTTCAGTCTTTTCGTGGATTGACCCATATTGTTGACTTAAAATAGCAAATTTTATAAAACCCCCCTGGAACTGTGTGAAATTCCTAATTTGTATTCATATATTCCTTCTACACGATATTTTTATTCATCAGTATACTACTTGCTCGTATAATTTATAACAATGCACGAATTATTCATGGTATTAATATTTTTATAATTGAAAGTTAAACTATGCTAATTGTTTTCATTTTGGAGCAACATTCGTGAAGTTTTAATTTTATTATTTTTTGTAAACGTTTATCTCGCGAAGTGCATGTTCAACATTATTTTATTGTGGTGTTTGAAAAATTACATTTTGTAAATTGAATTTTTTAAACTTTTTTTTACAATTTACTTTTTTTTAAAATACTTTTTTTCTTTTTTCGTTCACACGAATTTCTTCATTACATTAACATGTTAAAGTCATAGACGTCATAAAAGCTATCTCCCAGCTGAAGTGGACATGTGGCACGCCAGAATGAGGACCGATGGACGAAGCGCCTGCTGAACTGGAGACCTAGAGCTGCAAGGAGACCTGTAGGAAGACCACCAAGAAGATGGACAGATGATATAAAAAGTACTGCAGGATCCAGATGGCAGCTCGAGGCCCAGGACAGAAAGCAGTGGACCAATATGGGGGAGGCCTATGTCCAGCAGTGGACGAACATTGGCTGATGAAGAAAGAAGAAGATGTTATTAAATGCAGCTCCAAGGTAGCTTAGCCAAAACTTCAGTGAGGTTAAAAAAACATGTAAATTTTAGTAACTGATTTTATCATATTTGTGCTTTTTTATATTTCTTTCTTTTTTGACACAATAAATGAGTGAAGCAAGTTATAAGTAATTGCGAGGATTGGGTTTCAAAATTTAATACAACCGATCTAAAACTCGCGTTAATAAATTTAATATCCTTACTTTTTATAATTTTCTCATTAATTTCAGTAAACCAAGTTTTATATAATATCTTCTGAAAAATTCTTCTAAAATAACAATAGTTATTAACTTCTTGTTTTGTTGCTTGTATTTTCTAAACCAAAGCATTAAGAATACTTCGTTTTACAACACTCATTGTAATTATCACTATTTATTCTTTTAACCCTCATCTTCGTTAAGTATTTTCGTATTTAAATTGTTTGATAACAGAGCTTCTGGGAAATTTACTGTTTTGTGTGGGCGGTTAGAATAATACCAACCAATCAAAATACAAAGAAAATAGAATACATTTTGGCATTTTCGTTTTTGTTAAAATTAGACATCACCACGCAAAAATAAAAATATTTTTTTTAAGCTTTCTCGGTAGCTTTCTTAAGCAAACATCTCAAGTTTCTGAAAATAAATTGCTGAAACATAAAAAAGAATGATTATTTTGGTAAGTTAATATCAACTTCTTAAATAAATAGGATTACCAGTTAATTTGATTTTTACTTATCCATTATATATGCATTTAAAAAATTCAAAGTAAATTTCATAATATTTAACTGGTATTTTGTTTTAATCTAAAAGAGACAAAAAAACGAAATTGCATGTTTTATGGTATCAAAATTATTGTCTAAAATTATATTGGGGTTCTGCCTTCTGCCCATATACAAAGTGCTTACTACAGTTCTATATAGAAGCATTGTACTTTAGATGTGATTATAGCAAAATTATTCTTTTTTATTATTTTATTTAATTTTTTATTTTTTTATTTATAAAAATAACATTACATAGAAGAAGAAAAAAAGAATTTTCTCTTTTCAATACAATGCTCCCTAGGAGTTTTTACAATAAACTCATTTAGGGACAAATAAAAAACACATATTCATTTTATTCTAATACGCACTGACATCGCTTAGATCACAAAATAAACACAATATATACAAAAAACAGAACCAATCCAATGAAAACATAAAACCCAAAGAAACAATAAAGTGAATTATTACAGTAACAGCCAAACCATATATTATATCGATGCAAGTAGAAAAGGTATCATTAAAAATACTTATTAAAATAATATTTCTTCAAATCAGAGGTCCTGTTTTGATAATTAGATACAGGGATCTTAAACATGTCAGGTAACAAATTAAATTCGGAAAATGCTATGTATTTTAGAGATCTTGTACCGAATTGATCGCGTACATTGTAAGTTTTTTTGATATAATCATAATGTTCCTTCACTGCGATAAATTTATAATGCCGCAATGTTCAATTTTGTACATATATCTGAATAAATGCACATCAAATTATTTAATTTAATTTACTAGTTCTGTGCCAATATTTTTCAATATAACTTAATCTACTCTCTTTTCGTGTCCCTTCCACCAACTAGACTGCCTAAACTTTTTCACCTACCTAAAGTTAAAACAAATCACAGAAATAATTCTACGATTCCTCGAATTTGTAAGGCGTTTGATGATAAATTTAATAGCTTAGATATGTTTAATACCCCATATAACAAATATATAAAGGAACTTAAAACTTTACAGACTTAATATGACAAATATTTATTTACCAAAGCAACTTAAAAACTTACAGACTTAAGATGACAAATATTTATTTACCTTATAAGTAGATTCTTTTAACTGTTTAAAGCTACCTGCGGATACATATAATTGGATGGCAGGCATGTTATTGTTAACTATTTGTTTTAATTATATTATGTTTTACCTGTACATCTGTTTGTATCCCGAATAAAAATAAAAATAAAATAAAATAAAATAACTAAATGAATTAGTTCCTCCGACAATAATGTGTAGTAGCTATGTTGTTTAGCAGTACAATTAACAATAAACTTCCCTAAATCCTCTCCTCCTGCCTCTGATGGGGTGGATTCCGTAGAGAAAGGGCTTTATGTTTTGTCGTAGATTAGGAGAGCCTTTTAATTTTTTCTGTCCCTAGGGGTGGAAAGAGTTAGAGGAAAGGGGAAGAGAAAAGAGAAGGGGAGAAATGTTTATTTATTACACAGCGTGTAATGAGCATTAGGACGCGCTCACCTGACATTTGGCGGACATTTTATTTTCTACCTTTTTCTCAGTTTTTTTGTTTTCTTTTTGGAAATTCGTTCCGTTTTTCAATCTAAGCCACCGCGCAAATTTATTTATTTTTTATTTATCTGTGTAGCACAGTCTGACGTTTGCTTTCATCATGATTAATCCTAAATGACCTAAAATATTAATCAAGCTATAGCACATTACAACGAATTTACCCAAGAAATTCTGTTTTTTCAATTTATTAAACACTTATTTTGAATGTTTACTTTATTATTCAAATTATATTTTGTGTGTAAAAACATAATTATTGCAGAAAAACGTAAGTGATACATCCCCGATTCTCTCACAGCCGCTCGACATTACAAATTTTTATTCGTTACTGCCGAAAAAAAAATTTACTTTAGTTTTTTGTATTTAATAAAATACCTTTACACTTTGAACTTCTTCACTGACAACCCGCTTCAGAACACACACCGTATTTAATACATTAGTTTTGCTGAAGAAAATCCACTATGGGGTGATCTAGCCAGTACCTACCTATCGAGTTAAGTGAATTATTTATTTGACATTAGTATAAAAAGATTGAAATAATTACAGAATGTAATAATTACAGAGGCATTACACTGTTAAGTACCGCATACAAAATACTCTCCAACATACTGTACAATCGTATGATTAAGTACACTGAACCCATACTAGGAGAGTACCAATGCGGATTCAGACCAGGCAGATCCACCACTGATCAAAATTTTTGCCCTTAGACAGATCCTGGAAAAATGCCGTGAAATTCAATATAGATACGTACCATTTATTTGTTGATTTTAAGGCGGCCTATGATACGGTAAACCGACAAAAGCTCTATCAAGCCCTACAAGATATTGGAATGCCCACAAAACTGATAAATATGACCAAAGTAACTATGTCGAATGTGGAATGCCAAGTGAGGATACAAGCAGATCTCTCAGACCCACTCCGCACATATAATGGATTAAGACAAGGCGATGCACTGCATGCCTCCTCTTTAATGTTGCGTTGGAGAAAATCATAAGAGATTCGAAGGTTGAAACCACAGGCACTATCTACCACAAATCTGTACAACTCCTAGGATATGCAGATGACATAGACATTGTGGCAAGATCAGAGCTGGCCTTAAAACAAGCATTCCTCGCTATAGAGCAAGCGGCCAAAGATATGGGCCTTCAAATAAATGAAGCCAAAACTAAGTATATGCCGGCACTTGTTAATCCTACTACAACCACATCGTTAAGGATTGAGAACTATACATTTGAAACAGTGAAGGAGTTTGTGTACCTTGGAACTCTTGTAACGGCTCAAAACGACATCAGTCAGGAAATAGACAGAAGAATGACTCTGGCCAATAAATGTTATTTTGGTCTCCAGAGACACTTCAAGTCTAGACTCCTCTCGAGAAAGACCAAGTCCACACTGTACAAAACCCTAATTAGGCCAGTACTAACATACGGCTCAGAGTGTTGGGCCTTAACAAAAAAACAGTGAAAGGATCTTGGACATTTTCGAGAGGAAGATTCTACGACGAATATACGGAGCTGTTCAAGAAAATGGGGAATGGCGCTCCAGATACAACCAGGAGTTGTATGACCTGTACGAGGAACCTCCCATCACAAGACATATAAAGATAGGAAGACTCCGCTGGGCAGGCCATGTCACAAGGATGGAGGACATCCGACCACCTAAGAGGCTCCTGATTCATAAACAATGGGTCGAAGGAGTATCGGGAGACCTAAATTAAGGTGGTTGGACTGCGTGGAAAAGAACACTGCATCCTTGGGCATTAGCAATTGGAGGGAAGTGGCCGGAGACAGACGCGAGTGGAGACGTTTCTTGGAGGCGGCCAGGACCCTCAACGGGTTGTAGCGCCGGAGATGATGATGATGATAAAAAGATTGATTTTATTAAGTTACTTAATATTTTTTAACAATAGTCGGTCAGTAAAGTTTTCTGCGGAATATTGTGATTTTCCTTTTAAACGTGATAGAAAAACCGTGTACTGAGCGGAGATTACGTCCTCAGATTATCCTACGTAGACGGTTTAGTTTAATTGAATTCCGCTAGAGTTCCCATTCTTTTCCCTTATTCTCTCTTATTGTTACCTCTTCTTCTTTGTGTTGTGCAATCAGGTACAATTCTTAAAACGGAAACATCTCCGTATATTGTTCTACACCTTTTTATTATTTGTAATTCATTTTAGTGCTTTTGGTTTACGCAAACTAGGCAATGTATTTGTTTTATAGTTATGCCCCCTAAACTTACGCTAAAAGTGTACACAAGTTTTTTTTCCTTTAGAAATAAAATAATGGTTTCAAAATACACAGCTACTATACAGTTTTGTTTAGTGGTGATTTTGAATACAATGTGTTTTACCGAAAATCTTTGTGCTACATAATTCACCACACTTATTTCCTTGCATAAATGCTGACAAATGTCTGAAACCAACCTAAATATATAAATAAACACTATACAATTAATGATTTAACGAAATTTAAGAACACACGTTAAAATGGCTGCAATCCAAAAATCTAAACAAGTGATTATTTAATTTATAGAACGATATTTTGTTTGTTTGGAAAAATACTTAAACGAAAATACTATTATAAATTTGTATGTCAAATGTACACGTTCCCCTTTCAAAATCGTATTTATTCATTTTAAGATAAAATTTATTCTACATAAAAATCAACTATCGTTATCATCATTCCATATCCGCTCCATATGTGGAGCATATGGATTCAACATACTGCCTCCAAGCCAAGCGATCGGCCGCCAGCTCCCGTGCATCCTTCCAAATCAGGTCCACGTTCCGTACCTCTGACGCAATTTGCCGATGTATTGTAAAAAATCGACCATACGAGTACTAACTAATTTTATTTTTTAGAGATAACTTTTCGAAAATATTTTTATTTTCTTAGCATTTTGTTATTCCATAAATTCATCTTCCTCACTCAAATTATCACCTTCAATTATTCCACCTTTATAAGTGTCTTATTCTCTGTGAGTCGACTTAATCAAAACCTAATTAAAACATAAAATAAAGCCGTCTTCAAATACTGTTTTGAGTTCCGCGTCATAATTACTTAGGAAAATGCCCAACCTTCAAAAGGTTTTCTTTCGTTTCCCCTTCCCGAGCTTGACCGACAACCACCAGTAATAGAGATTAATTACTATTTGGTAACGGACCGTTATATTTAGCTGGATGTTTAACTGACGGTTAACAGTATTGTGGGCTTTCTGCTCCTGTCGGCGCTAAAGTAATAATTTGTTTAAGGAAACCTTCCGGCTATTTTCTCTTCTTGTATTTCCTGTATCATGATACAATAATAATTTAATTTCCAATCGTTATTATTACGTATTTTTATTATATTTGTTTAGTCCTACATAATTTTACATAGAATAATTGATAAATAATTTAACAAATTTAAAATACTTTTTACAAACTCTTTTTCCATGTAACCACCGCACCGATTAATATGTAATTTTTAAAGGATAAAAAAATAAATGTGATCCTCCAATTTTGCACATATACAAACTCATCAAAATTGTTTTTAAAATTGGATACCGACTTGTCTTCTAAAATAAAAATGAATTTCGGAATAGGATTTTGATTTCACGATCATTTGCGTTAAAGTCCTAACCGATACCACAACTCTATTTAAACAAACATGTAAGTTTGCATGAAGAAACCACATTCGAAAATTCTGTTACTAGACGAAAAATATGTCACAAAATTTTTATCAAATGTAAGTACATAATTAACAATGTGCTTGATTCATTGTTAGATGAATGCGTCAATGAATACTGAACCACTTGAATAGATATCCAATATAATCAACTTACTATTATATTACTGATAGGTACCCTTTTGCGTAAATTCACTACACGTATGTCTTCGTAATTGATTAGTTTACGTCGTCCTTGTTACGTCATTGCACATACTCTACAGTGCATGCTGCACTTCGTGTCTGAATGTTGACATGTGTGCCGATACTCCTAATGCACTCAGACTGCTGCACACTGCACACATTATGCACGTCAGATAGAAGCCTTAAGTCCCCCCCATTCCTCGAGTGTGACGCCATTATTGTCCTGTCAATGTATGGTCGTTAGAGTCATTAAACACGGTACTTAAATCATTATCCTTAAGGATGTTAAGTTTTACAGATTTTTATGCATATTAATTTTTGAAAGTCGGCAATGTAAAAGGTGGTTAAAAAAATTATATATGTAAATTTAGTGGAAACATATAGTTGGATGGCAGGCCTGTTATTGTTATTTACCTCTTTTTTAATATTATGTATAACCTGTTCATCTTTTTGTATCCCAAATAATATATTATTTTTTTAATGCATCTACCGCCTCGTAGCGTAGTGGTAGCGCATTTGGCTACCGTGCCTGAGGTCGCGGGTTCGATTCCCGTAGGGGGTCAACATGAAATATTTATTTACATGAGACTTTCATATTAATATTTCATGTGTGATACCTTGGACTGGTACTGAAGCGTAATACTGATCATCTTGCCTTCATGTAATGAAATGATAAAAATACACTGCACTTGGTGTACCAATGCCCTATGCACCATTGCGTGCGGATAAGGAAAAGTAGTAGTAGTATAATATTAATCTCATTTGCGAGTCTTAATGCAATTCTGGCTAAAACGCTGACTTCACACTGGCGCTAAAAATGGCGCTTTACAAATCATCCAATTATTATCATTATTATTCGTATTTGGGTAGATATTTTAACTCCCTTTTAAATTTTTTCTTTTATGGTATGTATTCTAAAAAAACAAATATCTTTTCTCTCAAACAAAGTTGGAAATAAATTAACCTTCTTCACAAGGATAAAACAAAAACAATCAGTATTGTTGTTTATAAACTCATTCATGTTTACTTCAATTAACCGCAATTAAACTTTGTAAAAGTACTTTGTACTTCAATCAATAAAGCCGATAATGGCTCGCCATATCTTCAGAACTTCCACGGCCTACTAATACTTAGGTACTAAAACATTTGAGGGAGACCTTATCAGAAGCAGTCTTATCCACCTTCCAATCGATATGGTAGTTTTTTTCCTTATATCGAGCCGTAAGCGACATTTATGGTGAGGTGTTTTTTCATGAAATAAAAATCCTTATTTACCCCCTGCGTGGGTTCAATAATAATATCTGATATCAGCCCATGCTGATATCAGACCCAATGACAGGTCATGAGCCATGTAAACGCCTAGATAACCCACATTCGTTTCCAGAGTTTCTCTGTCTCTGTTGAGATATCAATAATATCTGATATCAGCCCAGCATGGGTATAATCCAGTAATTTGTCTACAAGTATTTGTATTCGTTCAAAATGTTGTTGTTATAAATGAGTATTTATATGATATAACATTCATATTTTAATCTATTTGCTAGGTAAAAAAACTCTAGGAATTTCGACATATTATTATGCTTCAATTTCGCGCTGCTTTTAAAATTGAGACAACACATTTAAATTCACAAAAAAAACGTATTATTTTCTAGGAAGATGGGTGCGGGGAGTTTTAATACGACCTGTCTCGTTTAGAAGTTTGTTGATGTTCAATGGGAGTGTTTGTGAACACAAAATGGCGTCTGATTACTTTACCGCCTGGACGGAAGTGATTGATTTTTCTTTGGATATGACGTTTTCAATTTTCCCGGCCAGGAAATCATTAATTAAAAGGAAAACTGAGAGGCGTCTATCTGTCACGCTTCTAGCGTAATGACATCCGGCTCGCCCTGTAAGATGTTTTTGCCGAACTTTAAAATTGACTTTTAGTCCAAATTTTATCGATAAACTTTATGGATCGTCAAGTCTGTCCCACATTTTATAAGCTTTATTTTCACGTTTGAAGATGTTTGTTATTCAGTAAATTTTATAGAATTTTTAAAAAACAACAAATAATTTATCATGATCCTTAATTTAAAAAAATTGTTTTTTTTCCAAATTCTTTTCCTAGCGTTAAAATGAACTTTTATGACTACTGCTCTCCCTTATCCGCACCAAATGGTGCATAGGGAACTGCAATGATACACAAGCGCAGCGAATCTTGATAATTTGTTACATGAAGGCAAGATGATCAGTCTTGCGCTTCAGTGCCAGTCTTTGGTATCACATATGAAATATTTTTACGTTAAAAACACTTCAAAATAAATATTTCATATTGACCCCATGTATTTAACTTTTATTAAGTGGTTTTTATTTTTTTACGAATATAATAATATCAATACCAACAAATTATTTTGTTTAGCTTAGCTTTCTTTTATTTTTTATGATGGTCGGGTTCGATGTTCGATTCCCAGTAAGATCACCAGAATTATTTGGTTTTCCTCATTCCTGGATCATTTATATTGTAATCGTGTGTGCATAATATGAAACAGCGTTAAATTTTGAAATCGTTTGAAAATGAGAAATAGGCGGTCAACCATCGATCGTTATTAAAATTTATGCCATTATTAGTGTGCCACGTTATTGCTACGCGGATGGCAGGCATTCTGTGAATCTGAAATCCAATTAGACCTGGTTCATTTGATGTCCGCACAACTGTTTGCTGTCACTAGTCAATTCCAGTAAGTGCACGATCTTTGCCATTCTCCGACCATGACGGTGTGTCATCTCCATCTCCGTGCCCGTCAGAGGACGGACCTATAATATAGTTGCAATTACAGGCGGGACGATTGTTAGAACCACAGTGATGCATCGCACCTTTAGAATAAAAAATGGATGGATTTAAGGGTTGAAATTCGAAGCCTGTCAATTTTTCACACCTCTGTAGTATTCTACGACATCAGAGGAATTCTGTCGAAATTAGAGCAGCCTTGCTGAGATAAGCATCATCGACAAAATTATGAAAGACCTCCGAAAATAATGGATTTTAAAAGAACAGCTAAAAGAATATATGATGCTAGTGTGCCTGGATGTAAGTCGGGGAGGCCGAGAAAGACATGACAGGATCAAGTAAAACAAGTGGGCATTTTCTTCCTTCACAAGATGTATGAATGTGAAGGATGAAAGAGAAGTATGCCAGGACAGAGTGGTGTGGCGTTCTGTCTTCTCTGCTTACCCTTTCGGAGAAATGGCGTGATAGTTAGTTGGTTTATTCGTATTTTAACATCGATTTCTTAATATTTATAATAATTCTCTTCAAAATGTGGCATTATGCTATGCATTATATTCGTGTTATGTAATGAAGCCTAATTTTGAAATTATGCTTTATTTTACGTATTTAATTGTGATAACATTACTTCTCACACTCTCATGCCCAATTTTATTTAATGTCTTGGCTATCTTGAAGTTGTCCCTTTAAATAAAATCTAATTTTATTAATGAAATTAATGATTCGCTCTTGATGGCCAAAAATTTTAGTCAGTAATTAACAAAAGCAAATAAATCTGCAATGATAATGATATTAACTGAACCTGTCTTATAATTAATTGATTAATAATAACATGAAAGCTTGGTCCGCTTTGTCTGTCAATGCGGACCTGACACAAAGGATTTGCACTGAAACGACTACAGCATTCACCTGGAGAGTAGAACCAACAGAGAACAGTATTAGAACTGGCAGACACGCTTAGTTTACAATATTCAACATTAATTTAAATAACTTAGTCCACTTGGACAGTTTACTCGGTTAACTGAGAATTGCTTTTGTTTGTTTTCTTGATTTGGAAAAACAATAGCTACGTAATGTACATATAGGAAATGAAATAGTTAAAAAGAAATCAATTAGAGAATTGTCATCATATTCTCTGACAGACATACATAGATAGATAAACAGTTTTCGAAATCCAAGTATTATTATTTTTCTTAAATTCATTTTCTTTTTTAATTTATATCTTCTTTATACTGGTATACTTTGTTAATTGTAAATTCTATTTATTTCTTTTCTTTACCTTAATTCTACAAATAGATTCGGTCCTGTATAATTATATTTGTATTGCATTCAATAAAGTATATTGTGATATGTAAAAGCCTTTAGGGCGTAAATAATATTATTAGAAAAAAATATATATATGTTAATTTTCCTTTCTCTTTGCTCTTTGCGCTCAACGCTCTTTGTTTTCTGATGCCTTTATTGCACCAGATACTTTAGTAGGTTCCTTGTAGGTTTTTATACTAGTAAAACCCTTTTATCTGGTTTACAGTTTAATACAGAGATCTTAATAATATGAACAAGTTTACAAGGCGAGGACTCAAACCCGAATGAATGCGTGAGCGCCCGCGTCGCACCTACACGGCCGGCGCGGCGCGGCGTCACTCCTACCTATATTACGCTATAGAGTGGTGTACAGACACCACACTTAAAAAGAAGAAATATAAAAAATAGTTTTCACTTTCGCTCGATTTATCATTAGGTATTCAAATAATTCTTGTTTTAATTGTGATATTTATCTTGAAACAGGAATGACTTGCATCGCCATTGCAGCCGCCTTTCCGGAAATGGCCTCTCCCGATAGTCCGCTGATAACTTTAATCTGGGGTAATAATTCAGCCCCTAAGGCGTGTCGTTTGAGAAGGCTTTGGTTGGGGGTCACAAAATCAACCCTCGAGAGCGCCCTAACAGCTGTGCCTTTTGTAAATCGCCCGCCCCGCCCATAGATTTAGGCGTATAATCGTGTTTTTTCCATCATTCCTTATTATTTGGGCTCACAGTCAAAATATCACGTATAATAATATATTATCATACCTAGACAATAATCTAGCGCTGATCTTGTGACGCAAGATATCCACCAATAATTTGTTTATACTTTCCTTATTATTTTACTTTTGAAAATCATCAAATCGAGGAATCATTAGGAGCGGAAGCCTGATAAACATCGAAGATCTAAGCTTATTTCATGTTAAACACAACTTTGCATTGTACAGAGCAGTGTAAAGTAGATCTATTGTCAGAAATTTATTTTCAACTGTTTTTACTACACAATGAAATACGTAAAAAATGTACGAGACTGTGTTGTGTTTTTGGCTGTTATTTTAACAAATTTATTCGATTTATAAGTATGTTTACAAGAGACGGAAAAAATAAATAAGGACATTAAGAGAAGGGTTAGTGCCGGAAACAGAGTTAATCAAATAAAAACTTATCGAAAGAAGCTAAATTGGCAGTACACAACGGAGTTCTGGTACCAACCCTTATGTATGGTAGTGAAGCGTGGTGTTGGAAAAAGAATTAAAGTAGACTGAATGCTGTTGAAATGCGATCTCTCAGGCGAATGTGTGGTAAGACTATCGATGATAGGTGTACAAATGTCGAAATTAGAGCAGAGTGCAAGGCTGAGATAAGCATTATCGACACAATTAAGAAAGGGCTTTACGATGGTTTGGTCATGTGGAGCGAATGAGTGATGAAAGAACGGCTAAAAAAAGTCCAAATGCAAGTGTGCCTGGATGTAGAAGCCGAGGAAGGCCGAGGATGACATGGCATGACCAAGTACGACAAGTACTTGAAAGTGGTCATGTGAAAAGTCGGAATAATCGGCGTATGTGCATGAGAAGATGTATGAATGTAGAGGAAGCAAAGGAAGTATGTCAGGACGGAGTGGTATGGCGTTATATTCTCTCTGCCTACCCTAACGGGGAAATGGCGTGATGGTTAGTTACGTTATTTTAATCAATTCTGTAAATGAATACCCAGTTGCTGTGGCTTTAAACTCACATTTTCTTAAGCATAAGTATAATGTGTATCTTTTGGCAAAGCCGTTTCTATGTAGTACCTACCCGTTGTAGTACTTTGTCTCTTCTATGGAGAAACGGAAAACCAGTTAAAACTTTTTTACTGGTCCCCCTCGGCCGGCTACTTCAACAAGTCGAATTTGTACTGCTATCGGGAAATTCCGTTTTGACATCTGCGTTAGCTCTGACGATATATACTGCAGTGTGATCCGTAATTTCATAAATTTAAATGTAAGGAAAACTCATGAGACGGTACAGCCCAAAATTGTATTACTTTTAATATTTGAGATTCATTAATTCCCTCCTTTTTTAAATAGTCGAAAATAATTAAGCCAAAAATTAAGAATCACGTTGGGGTGGAGCGGGATTTAAACCTATGGATTCTTATCCGGAGGTCGTGACTTTACCACTAGACCACGACCCTGTACGGATTTAAAATTTTTCAAAAGTGTCAAAAATTTCTCGATTTTCTCCCTTGAATTTAACATTATAGCCATGTTTTTTCAACACATTTTAGATATCAACTAGATGCGTGTTTGCAACGTCTTATTTTTCTGATTTTTTATTTGTCAATGGAGATAAATAAATGATAGTTAGTTCGGTAATTAAAATAGATGAAGCCTTCATTTTTACAAACCTTGCTCATCTGCCATCACGCGTTAGTTTTATAAAGTTGTAAGTAGTTTAAGCGGTCTCTTTGTATTTTGGATAAATGGCTTAGTAAAATGGCTCCAAAATGACCGGGCCATTTTTCACCCCATAGTATTAAAGTGTCCAGTGTGTTTTGCAGACTCCACGATCCCGGGAGGAAAATCGTCTCTACGTGTTCCCCGTAAGGGCGCCCGAATGATAGTTTATCTTTCTCTATTAACTTCATTTATCGTAAGGGAGATTCTCCCTTTAAATTAATTAATGGGGCGATTTAAAAGAATTCCTTTTAGGACTGCCTATAAAAATGCGGACCCAAATAGACATAGACTTGCATTTCTTACATTATAATCAATTTTTCTACCTTTTGGGTAAATCTATTAATTTCCCATTCGTACAAATACATATTTAAACTGATATTGTTGACAACTTCGAACAAGAATTCACAAGAAGGGATCGTTTCCATACAAATGTTCTAAACATTTACGCTTTCTAGGGTTAATTTCATAACACCACTTTATGTCATTATCCAATCCCACCGTCTAATGACTCCAGCACTTAGGCTGCAAATACACGAAACGTGTGACGTAGATATATAGTGATGACGTAGTGCGTGACGTAATGAGTAAGTAGACACCTAGACACGGTAGTGCTTTTCATGAATGGAATGTCACAATGTGGGTGTTCACTTTTTTTCAGGTGATTGGTGGTCGCATACTTAACTCAGAAATTCTGATGGATGTAGGTCTGTTCGTACCTGATAACTATCTTAGCATCGATTGTTTTACCTGCCAATATGCAGAACCAACCTGCCAATGGTTATGCCTGTTGGTAGAGCAATCTTGTTACTTAATCGCATATTTCACGACAGTGAATCTTCCGTTAGGAGAGACTACTGTACTACTGTAATTAATTTGTAATTTTACTTTCTGTTTTTTGCTATATCTTTAATATCTATTGCAGTATTATTTATAATTGTATTAAGTTAAGTATGTTCTTAATATCTTTTCAATAAACAAATAAATGTGCATTTGCAGAATAGAGGTGTGTGACATAAAAGTTTTGAGATATGACCTTACAGGAGTGACTATATCAAAAATGTCGAAGTGCTAAAAAAACGTAATTTCTTCAATAAATCATTATAAGCAGTAGAGTTGTTCACCATTTCTTGTTTCATCTTTTAAATAATAAAGTTTCTATTATAAAACTTTAAAACACGTGAACTTAACAATGTGAAGCTTTTAGATATCTCAACAGAGACAAAGGAGCTCTAGAAACTAATATGAATTATCTATGTCTAATTGCTGCAAGCCCAGTATAATCCAGTGTTTTTCTTAAAGTATTTTTACACATTAAAATGTTGTTATTAAAGACTTTTCTATGATGTTTTTTTATTCCTTTAAGCAAAATGTTAAAAATAATTGTCAGTGTTTTTATTCACCGCCCGGATTTTATTAATTTTCTTTGTTCCTTGTAATTAAGCTTTGGTTGTATTATTTTAAAAATCGTTTCACTTTTCGCAAACAATCAGTGACGTTGGAACCGTGAAACGCCACGCCTGTCTGTTGCAAGCGACGCCGACGCCAATTAACGTCGGTGTCGCGGCGCCAGCAGGATGTGGTTATGGCTGTGGTTCGTATATAATTCACAGACTACTTCCTGCCACGGCTCATCTACAAATCTATCCATAAAAAATATTATTTACTATTTCACTTCCGGTTTTCCTGTATTTAAATTTAAATTTTATGTAACTGTGAATATTCTAGCTTCCAAACGATAATATTATTTAAATATCTCGTCTATTTCTTGTTTATGTTGATTTTTATTTGTTGTGTTTTGTTGACCCATATTTATTTTCAGCTTTAAGTTCAGTTAATTCACTAGAAAGCTGAAGCCAAGAATCTCTTAAAAATTAAAAAAAAAAGACAATATGTCGTTTAAATTATGTAAAATCTGCATTTTAATTATTGTTTTAATTCAATCAATTTTATGGGCCAATCGTTTTTTGCTACGTGTGAAATCTATGGGTATATTTACTCTACTAAAACCATAGATTTCACTGATTTAACAATAAAAGACAAAGGGTTCTTAATGCTTTGGTTACAAAAAGTGGGCTTGACCAAGCATACATCTAAAATAATTTAGTGTACCTTCGATATTTAACAAATTAATCCGTACACGTGTCGCGTGGTGGGAACGTAAATATAGTATTTATCATGTCGGCAACACCGTTCCATTTTCAAACAAAACCCGCAGCTCATTATCCCCGCGCTTTATGCTCCGATGACTTACGGATTACCTCCTTTCAAGTGGCCATAACTCACGCACTCTTTTCTTTCTGTTACAGATTCTAAAATGGTCACATCCTCTGGCGCACACCTTCCGATGGCGGCTTGTGTCCCCGTCTCCCGCCAGAAACGTCCGCCATTGCGTCTGTCTCCCGCCAAAACAGAAAATATACCCGTCGTCACCTGGCGGCTGGTCTGACAAACTCTAGTGGAATGAAAATTTAAATAGTGCCGTGTTCGATTGTGGCGGCTGTGATTTGTGAATCTCCCGATCGATTATATCGTTATTAGTGTTGTGATTTGTGAACTAATCGCAATTTTTGTGTTTTTACATCTATTGTTTTTGTTGTGTATTTTTAAACACCGCTGTTTTCTCCGTTATTGTTTTATTACGTAAGCACAATCGTCAAATATATCAATTTGTTTGTATGATAAACCACGCGTTCCTAATCAATAAGTCAGTAATAACATATTTATCGTGAAATTTGCTTTCAAGTTAGTATTAATATTCTACCCTCGTCTTCAAATTCTATTTGCCATCAAGTGTTTTTCCCTTAAAAGCATTATTTACTCTTTCCCCACAAATTGGATCATATGATTCTGTTAGGAAACGAACACGATTCAATTCTTCTTCCGGGAAACCAATAAGACCTCTATGTAATCAATTGAAAGCTGTTTTGTAAATAAAATTCTCGAGATCCTTCCGTTTCGAGTTTTTGAAACAAGATAGCTTCAAATTCTATTCCTCTTTTATGACAAAGGCCTAAAAATCACGTTCTCTCGATATTTAATTAAAAATTTTAACCTCGGCGTTTCAAAGTAAATGGATTTTCAAAATTATTTTTAGAAAAAGAAATCTATTCAATCTTATGATATTTGCGCATATATCAATAATTTAAATACTATTTTCAATAAAACCTCAGCGGCTTGTGCTTGAAAATTAGAAATCAAGTCGTGGCAGAGTGGGGGTTCGAACCGCGGATCTCTAAACTCAGAGACAATGACGGTACCACTAGGCTACGACCTGTTCGTCAACCAATTCATTGTAAAAGTTTATTTTATTTTGTAGATCCGTAATAATTTTTTTCGCGGGTGCGTGTAATTTTTAAGAAATATATCAATAATGCTCAATAAAGTGAAATTTATAAATGTATTCGAAAAAAACATATTTAAATTTATTCGATTAAATCGGACTTGACGTTTATTCATCCCTAATTTTATATTATAATGTGTGTTATTAAAAATGTTCAAATGATGTTTTTAAATTTCGCGGTTGAATTAGTGCTGTGCCGAGTTCGTGAATAGGTCGACAGGATGGCGGACGAGCGCGCCCGGAGGCTGTCGCAGATATTCGACCCCCTGTCTCGCCTCACGGATCTGGCGGCCGGGCAGTCGGCCTCCACGCCCAACAGTCCCATGCTGCTACCCCGGAGGCCAAGGGATGGAGCGCCCATACCACCCCCGAGGTAAACCAACACTTGTTACTGAAGATGTACCAATGCAGTGCCCTATGTTCCATTGGGTGCGGATAAGAAGTAGTAATAGTGTTACTGAAGGCTATCGCAGCTCATACCGGTACGCAATAATTATTTTCTCTATCATTTAGTTTTTAACGTCGTGTGCATGAATTTTTGGAGCTATTTGTTTGTAAAAATTACTAAAACAGCTGAATTTTATTTTGTTGATTGATTCGGCATTCACTAGTAACACTTCATAATGAATTACGATTGAATAAAACGATGTTATGTGTTACTATTGGTTTATTTTATAGAAATAGAATTTACCTACACTACCTGGTTTCGGGAGTAAAGTTCTCCCATCGACTGGTGAAAATACACTAAATTAGAATACAGATCTAATTTATGTTCTTATTTTCTGTATTTTTCTGTATAAGATCTGTAAATCACTTAATTAGAATACAGATCTTATACATCTTATTTTCTGTATAAGATCTGTATTCTAATTTAGTGTATTTTCACCAGTCGATGGGAGAACTTTACTCCTGAAACCAGGTAGTGTAGGTAAATTCTATTTCTATAGAATAAACCTGAATTTTAAGTCATGTCCACTCTTGATAGCTCATAAGAATATTTTAAAAGAACGATTTCTCAACACTGCAAATTATCTTCCATAATTCGTTTTCTTAAAATGTTACCAAATGTTAATTTATCCCGTCAGTCAGATAACGCGGTTTCTGACAATCGACCAGGTTATGGTAGGCAGGTCATGACTTTACTAGTATATGTAATCTGTGGTCATGACCATAGTACGTACCTAACTGAGATTGAAAAGTACTTTGTAACTTTTAAGTAATATTACTTACAAAAATATGTAGGTATACCTTTGATTTATTAATACACTTAGATTTGAACTGAACCCAAAAAATTAATGACACTTAAACTCCGCCAAAACCTCCTACTCCGCCAGACGCGTATTCAGTATTTCTTTAACCGCCGGCCGAGTCGGACGTTCAGAAAACATTCCGAAATGCCTTCCTGTGTATTGAAACCGTGTAAAAACCGTACGGATAAAATTAACAAAAAAGAAAGTGTAACTTTCCACATGTAAGTGTTTATTTATATTTGTTTACATAGCCTAAAATAATTATTATTCAAAGAAAGTTTTCTTCTTAAATAATAGCAAACAGCCCGTCCACAAGAAAAAAAAAAGTCATTTTGGATGCTGGTGAAATTCATGAACGCTCCTCGTAAGGAACGGGTTAGTATTGTATACTGTTACTGTAACCATATATTTAGCCCATACCTTTTGCGGTGTGTGGGCGGATGCTTGCCGGCAGTCGAAGGGCTCTGATAGGTCGGTGTAAGTGTATTAGTATGAATTAAGCGGAATCTTCGTGTCATTACTTTTTCTAAATAATTTACTTTGCAAGGCAGATCTAAGTGTATTATAAATCAATGAGGTATACCTTATATTCTAGTATACAAATATGAAATAAATCGTACCATTAGTGTTTTTCTATCCGATCAATTCCAATGCGCAAAAAACCCACAGAATCCATTAAATTAAGTTTATCTTCGAATTATTATCTCGGAAATAAATTGGCTGCCCTTCCGTGCAGGGATTTGCCATTTTCGAGATATTTTCCATTTTGTGAATAAAACCTTCCGTCTAAACGGTGAAACCTTATGGAGGAAGATAAGGATTATTCCGGCAGGAGGGGAACGGGTTTCATATTGAAGGTAGCAGATATGGGTCACTCCACAAAAAATGTACCGAGTAAAGACAGCTAGAAAAGATATTTAAAGGGAAGAAATAATTTGTGAGAATATGACAGGTTCATTTGGACCCTGACGGACGGATGTTATAGATCTATGTATCTTATTTTAAAATATTTACAGTGGTTAATTAATCAATTGATTTTTTATGCTAGTTTATTTGCTTAGCCTACAATACATGTTCTATCTTGATGTAGGTAGGTATTTAAAATTTTATGGAATATATACTTATAATAGAAATATGTAACAATTTCTTCCAATTAGCTCTCAGTTTAGGATAAACATTCGTTGTGGCATGTTGTTTATGTGGGCGAATAAAGCTAATATTTAATAAATTTACGTTTATACGCTAGAAATGTTTGTTTTTGCTGTACATGTAAGTTGATTTTTGGATTTATTTTATTATCACTACTTTCGTACGCAAATGTTAATAGTTATCAATTTTACATGTTACAAAATAACTAACTTGCAAATCGGTTTTTATGTATATTTATGCTGGGTTAGATTGTTAGTAAAAGTAAAAAATATATAGTTTCATAATATTAGCAAAATGTCCAATTTTATGTACTTATAATTTTTATCATAAAAATCGATACAAACCATTATGTTTTTCGATTCGAACAGGCTCGAAAGATCGAATGACTCAAATATGAAATATAAAAATTAGGGTGGGTTTATTTAACATTGGCCTTCGTCTGCCAGACCTTGTATTCTTCTATTTTATTAAATTTCACGGTAACGACGAGATGGGAGATGGAAGAAGGAAGAAGGATAGGAAAAGGAAGAAGGATAGAAGGAATGCCTGAGACGTGAACACTATGACAGTTGGGTATGTCGGTGGGCTCGCCAGTAATACTCTATTAATAAAAAGGAAATTGAATGAACAAAAATATAATTTGAAACAATGACAAAAAAAAGAAAGGTTCGAGTTACATGTTTTTGATACGTTTGAGAGAAATAAGACAAACCCAAGGTTATTTAAAAAAAATAATTAGTATGATATATTTTATGTATTTTTAATTTTCAAAAATTATAATTCATTGATTCATTATACCATATCCGCTCCCTATGTGGAGCATATGGAATCCACAAACTGCCTCCAGGCCAAGCGATCGGCTGCCAGCCCCCGTGCATCCTCCCAAGTCAAGTCCACGTCCCGCAGCTCTGACGCAAACTGCCGACGAATTGTCAACAGTGGACGACCAGGACGCCGAGAACCTGATGCCTTGTAAAATAAGCAAGCATGGTTAAGGCTCTCGGGAGGCGTACGTAGTATATGGCCTAGCCAGCCGAAACGCCTTCGCCGGACGACAGTAGATACCAAGGGTTGCTGTGTCCGTTGCCTTACCTCTGTGTTCCTTACAAAGTCAAACCACCGCACACCCAAAAAACTTCTAAGACACCTATTCTCAAAACTCAGAAGTCTGCTGTCTTGGGCCCTGGTTAGGTGCCACGATTCGCAGTCAAAAATAAATAAAATTTTATAGATGAGAAACAGGTGTGATGCAGGAGTTATAATGGCGGCATTTTGTTTTAACCGAGTAAATATCCGATCTCCAGACAGCTTTCATACTGTTGAATGTGGCGCCCGCTACTCCAAGCCGCACTCCCAGTTCTTTCTGAACTCTGCTGTTTTCTGTCATGTGCGCTCCCAGCTATTTGAAGCTCAAAAGTTATATGCCTATGTAAAATATTTTTTTTTCAAATTTGTTTAATCTTTTAATGGTTAAGTTCTACTTTCCGCCCAAATGTATACGAACGTTGTAATGGTTTTTTACAAACTTATTTTAAAATGTGAAAACGGATATATTTTACAGGACGTATTTCGAAGACCGAAGTCGGTCTTCCCTCATACTCAACCCCAATTTACCGATTTATGATTATTTTGTTTCTTCATATTGAATGCTAAATATAAATAAATAATTTTCCACTTCATAACTATAAATAGTTGCACCGATGTGATGTAAGAAAACCCGTTCGACGTACATACCTACTTCCTCTTCATTCTTATTTTCAAGCACATGCCGCTTAAGCTTTATTGGAAATAGTATTTTCATATTGAAATATGTGCTAATCATAGATTGCATAGATTACTTTTTCCAAAAAATAAAATAAAATATTGTTGTATATGTATGTAACAATAGTCCCTATAAAACTTACAAACAAGTTTTGTCATAATATCGGTTCTGAAAAATTATTGTCACATAATAATATACCTACTGTATAACAAACAAATTACACAAATACACACTTTAAATTAGGTATATTTATTTATATATTTGGGTTAATTGTTCAAAAAAACTGATCTTGGAAATTCTAAAACAAATTACCTAAGTAAAATATTTATGGGAGTTGAATTTACCCATGAAATATCCGTTAAGTTTGTTATAATACAAACTACTACTACTACTACTATATCGAAATACAAACTAATACTACTACTTCCCTTATCCGCACCTAATGGTGCATAGGGCACTGCATTGGAAGATCAAGTGCAGCGTATCTTAATCATTTTTATTACATGAAGGTAAGATGATCAGTCTTACGCTTCACTGCCAGTCCAAGGTATCACATAATATAAAATATTCCATATATGAAATACATACTTCGTAAATAAAATTCTTCACCAATATGTAAAAGGGCTGGTCTTTGAGCAGAAACTACTATAATATGTATGTAGCAAATCTCCAATGTCTTAATACAATATGAATATTTTTTTCTGTTCTAGGCCTTCCCACGGACTATTGGGGGCACCTGCAGCCGCGGGGGGCGGCGACCCTGGGGCGGAGCACCCGCCCAACTGGCAGGAGAGGTGCCTCGCCCTTCAGCTGGAGCTGCACAGGTCCAGAGCACACTCCACTCGGGTCAGGGATATGCTGAGAGATAAGGTTAGGGAGATAATTCTGAAATTGTATAAAATCTAAACGGGAGAAAACGACTTTAGTTTCATAACCAGTGACTTTTTTATTTTTTTAAATAAAAAATGAAACTTTTTACTTTTTATGATAATATTACTAATCTCTTTGATCATCACGCAGGGCAGCTTGCCATGTTCATCACGTTTGTGGTTTTCGACTTTTCTCTACAAAAAATTATGTTGATTTTTTAATAGAATTTTGCTAGCTTTATGTTTGATTATCCACTGCTTGTACAAATAGTGCAAAATAAATATGACAGATTTAGTTAAAAGGATAACTTTCTTACTCCGCAATATCAGTGCGATGAAGATCTAGAATTGCGCGACTGATAAATAATTTGAATACAATCAATGAAATACCATTAGTCTTTTCAATAATGCATTTTAATCAATAAAATAAAACGCGGTGTATTTTTTTTTACCTACTCGTTTAACAATCACTAACCTCTCGATCGGTAAAACTATTATTTTGTAATTCGAATACTAAGTAGCAATTATAAATTTTAACCGAAATGGAGTCAAAATTTTCCGTGGCTACCACTGTGCAGTTTTATCTATTTCTAACGTGTATATTATAATTATTACGAAAATACATTCGTATTTATTACATTTAATCTAATTAATTTACTCGGTTTTTAAAAAATGCCCCCTTTGTAACTACTGCATCACACCTGTTCTCGTCTATGGCTGCGAATCATGGCACCTAACCAGGGCCCAAAACAGCAGACTTTTGAGTTTTGAGAATAGGTGTCTTAGAAGAATATTAGCTGCGCAGTGGTTTGACTTTGTAAGAAACACATAAGTGAGGCAACGGACGCAGCAACCCTTGGTATCTACTGTCATCCGGCGTAGGCGTTTCTGCTGGCTAGCTAATATACTACGTATGCCTCCCGAGAGCCTTAACCATGCATGCCTATTTTACAAGGCATCAGGTTCTCTGCGCCCTGCACATCCGCTGTTGACAATCCGTCGGCAGTTTGCGTCAGAGCTGCGGGACGTGGACCTGACCTGGGAGAATGCGCGGGAACTGGCGGCCGATCGCTTGGCTTGGAGGCAGTTTGTGGAATCCATAGGATGATGATGATAATCTAATTAATGTATTCAATCATTTTTTTGTTTTTCTGCACGCACTACGATATAAACGAATATCAATCTATTGATGTTCTTGTGTTAGCGGTTCGCTTCCAGTCTCCGACATGTACCAAACGTTGTCAAACATCACATCTAATTAGCATATTATTTGTTTTGCCACCGGACAGATTTATGTGCACGATAATTGACACTCACTAGCAGTGGTGAGCATGACAGACATTGGTAACTAAAACTAAAATCTGAAGCAGTTTAATTTAGACAGTGACGTGCTTCAATAAATAATAGGGAAATATCACTTATTACGAAAACCGATGAAAATAGGTCAAATTGATTAAGAATAGTAATATTAATATTAAAAATATTGTTTTCATTCATTATTTTCGAAACCCAAATTGTTGAAAAATACCCGTTCACGAAATCGCAACACTATTTTTCGTGGCCTAATTCGGTCTCGCTTCTATGTTTCTTATTTTTAGTTTCATAGTAAACGTCAAGGGCTACGTGAATAATGACGTAAAAGGGGCGTGGCCAACGGGGACTAGTGTTTTCGCGGTAATTTGAAATTGAAAACTTCAAAATAATTTTAATTAAGAAAAAAATAAATTATTTTACCCACTCCTTGAAAGTACGCACTGGACTCAATGTTTTTTTATTTCATAGTACCCTACCCGTTCTTTATGGATTTTGTGGTTGCAAGTTTGTAAGACAAATAACTAACGCAATGATATTATTTGTTTTTTTTATTTTTTATTTCATATAAATAAACGGCTTTTACCGCCTTTAATAGTTGCAAATAAAAATGAACGAATCACATGCAATGTAGACATTTAAAGTATATAAATAAATTAAATCGTTTATATTACAATGAAGTTGCTGTAATATTTTTATTTTATTTATTTATTAACAAAAAATATTACAAAATGGTTAAATAAATTGGTCCTTACTGGGAAAGAAAAGATTTATGCAAGTTTATTCCATTTATGATTATTTTGATGACTCAAAATGTCTTTATTCAAATTGTAAGTCCCGTTGTGCTAGGTTCAATGGCTTCTTCTTTATCTTATTTTTTATTCCTATTAAAATCTTAATTTTTGTAATAATTTATAAGGTCTTATTAAAACATTATCAAACAGAAAACCGTGTTGCATATTAAAAAAACGTACCTACATACTTATTATATTTATATGTTTTTATTTATGGGTTATAATTATTTTTATTGGTACCTACATACATAGTCATTATAATGTGGGATTTTATCTTTCAATACTCTTACTTAATAAATTAACACAAAACTCTTAAATTTTTGATCGGGAAAAAATATTTAAGCACTTCTAATCATCAGTTAAGAACTATAGCCAACTACTGGATTATCCAGAACAGTTGTCATGGTTAATTGAATCTATCTTCATCAAAATATTACCTTATCCATTGTATCACTAGTATCATGTATTTTTTTATGTGTTTTTGTATATTTTATTGTGTATAAAATACTAAAACTAGAATATACAGGATGTTACAAAACTCGTAGTACAACCCAAAAACTGGTGAATCTACATCATATTTGGAGTCGAATGTGTAATATGACTTTTTAATCTGAGCTTGAAAAAAAATATTTTTTTTCTCATAAAAGCTCTCATAAGTATGGGAGATTAAGTAAAATTGCACGAATTCTTATTAAAATCCAGCAATCTTATTATTTTTGTTTTCTTCGCGGATAGTATTAATTTGACTGAATAAATTATATTTGATAACAATTTGCAAAAAAAAATCGAAAATAAAAATCTACTTCGTACTCAATTTTCTCGAAAACTATGGGTCAAATCAAAAAATATTATTCTATAAAATCGACTTCAAATATGACGTAGATTCACTGGTTTCACGCTTGTACATCGAGTTTTGTTACACCATGCATACAAAAAATCGTTTTCAATTGATAATATATTAAATACTTAAGCTATCTTTATATGGCGCAGTTTACTACACAGTTTTCTGTGCAGTCTGAAAACGGTCCCGTATAAAGGTAAAACTGCATGAAAAACTGTGTGCTAGTGTCAGATTTAAGCTGACATGACAGTCAATGTTTTTTATGTAAAACGTTTAAATAGACATTGGTTTATTGTATGCTTTTAAATACGTAAAAAAAAAACAATAACATATATATACATAATTTCCTGAGAGCAAACATAGATAATAACTTACAATCGCGTTTCAAAAAATACACATATTTAGCGTGTCTTTTGACAGAAGTTTACAGACTGCACAGTTTTCTGAACAGAGAAACTGTCTCATATAAAGTGGGCATTATCAGAAATGTTTAATCTCCCTGAAAACGAATTATTTTACTATTTGCTCTTGCTTAATTCTTGCACTACTCGTAGAGCTTTAATTCTGTTTGGAAAACTACCTACGTATGTACAATATGTACCTATAACTGGTTAATGTATGGCACAGAGATACGTGTACTACACGTGGGTAAAGGAACCGTGCGCACGTGCATTATTACACTTGTTTGAACCGTGTCGCAGTGCTGTGGATTAATCAGAGTCGGATTCAGAAAGTTTCCTATAAATTTCTAATCGCACTGTATATATCGTAGACAAATAATAATAATTCCCTCTTAACCCACAATCATCTTATGTTCTTTTACTGTTTTTGTCGAATTGCTAACCTTATGATGATTCATGATTTATTTAATTCATTTCTTTGTTTCTTTTTCCCTTCTATAAATCATGATTACTTTACATGAGTATTTTTTATATGAACCTTAAAGGCTTGCAATCCCCACCTCAATGTTTGGAATAAATTCATAAATATAACTATCATCATACCAATATCCGCCTCACTATGTGGAGCATATGGAATCCACAAACTGCCTCCAGGCAAGCGATCGGCCGCCAGCTCCTGTGCATCCTCCCAAGAGTCTACGTCCCGCAGCTCATACGCAAGCTGCCGACGAATTGTCAACAGTGGACGACCAGGACGCCGAGAACCTGATGCCTTGTAAAATAGACGAGCATTGCGATACTTGTTTAAGAAATCATATCCGAGTGCTGAAGTTACCGTTTCGTTATATGTAATTGTAATATTAGTTTAGCTATTTTATGTCATAAGTACGTATTATTAAGCGTAGTACCTAAGTCTAGTATAATTTTTGTACAGCGCCCTTGAAGTGATTTACTCACGAAAACGGCGCTTTAAAAATTGTCCGCATTTATTATTAATTTATTATGTGTTAGGCTCTCGGGAGGCGAACGTAGTATATGTGCCTAGCCAGCCGAAACGCCTTCGCCGGATGACAGTAGATACCAGGGTTGCTGTGTCCGTTGCCTCACCTCTGTGTTTCTCCTTACAAAGTCAAACCACCGCACCCTAAAAATTCTTCTAAGACACCTATTCTCAAAACTCAGAAGTCTGCTATCTTGGACTCTTAGTTAGGTGCCACGATTCGCAGCCATAGAGGAGAACATAACTATAGAATATGTTAAAAATAGACTACAGTAGTTCTTGTAGTTTCTTACACTGTTTTTTCTGAAATTAGGTTTATCCGATTGATTAAAATAATACTCGATTTCTTGAGAAACTATTCAATAAGTACCTATCGAAAATACATGAGGTCTAAATTGATTCAGCCCTGAAGATGGACACTGCAATGTGCTCCGAAACGTCGGCAACACAAAGCCCACAAACACGGCATAATAACCCAGAAAAACACTATCTGTTTCCATAATACAACTGATTTTTTAAAAATGTTTAGTGAGCTACAATTAAATGCTTTAAGTGCATTTTTATTTGGTCGCTGTCATAATAAAATACTAATATCAACGGCTAAATGTTCATGTCGTACGTATTAAATTAAAACATTTTTACTGCCCTAAATTCTAAATCCGTACCTCGCGATGGTACAAATCACTAACCCTGTAAACACGTTATACACTTGCATACAGGTACATACAAAATAATGATAATTCAGTAATAATAATTCAATTCAATTAACACTTCATAATTTATCACAGTATTTTTTACAATTTCACTTATTTCATTTTTGAAAAATGGCGTAGAATTTTAGTGATTTCACCGTGGCACAGGCCCGGAATTTTTTTCAAATTATTTTTCTTACTACTTAAACCACCTCAACAGGCCAGGAGCACCCATTACAGAAAGGAATACCATCACAAACATCCAGGCTCGAGAAAAATAGTTTTTTTTAATTTTTTGTTATTTAAACTATTTTTTTTAAATATTTGGACAAAATAAAAAAAATATTACAATTGAATATGAATATCTAGACGTAATGGGTGAAATCCAGTATTTTTATACATGTTTAGTATTTGGACACACTCTAAATTAATGTTGTTAATAAAAAAAAATAGTGCTGAATATTTTGCTGCAAAAAAATTGCAATACCAACGTACTTACTACATATACATTAGAAAATAGAAGAATATGAAATCATTTGCTCTTTCTGTTCAAAGTATTAAAATCTATGTTTTGATTGTTGTCGACTAACAAATTTAATTAGTAAACGAGTGCCTGGTCAAGTACCCGTAGTAATGCACTATTTTACTGTAGCCAATCATCGACCAATTACAGTGCAAACTCACCTATACGAAGAATGCACGCACTGGCTAACGAGTATACTAACAATATTGATGTTTTCAACACAAATCTAGTGCATTTTTAGGAACAGTGTCTGGATGCCATCTCTGGCGGTAATGAATAGCTACTTACTGTGTAATCATTTAAAAATGTCTATGTAAAAGCCCTATGGGCGTAAAAACAATAAAATAAATAAAAAATAAATAAATACGTTAGCACAAATATCGCAACTGATTTATTTGCATTTTAATTTTTAAAAATATCACATACCTACCCGTTTTACCGTAATATAAATTAATTCACCATCGTACATTGTACAGGTCACGTAAAGCATCACTCAGCCTCCATAACAATAAATAATACGGCTGAATTTCCCAACAACACTTAACCGAGTCTAATGTTCTGTTTTTACTGAACACACAAGTGTTATCAGCGGCTCATTTTTACCCGCCTCCGCCCGGCCTATCTGAATATCCGAGTTACGATCTTCCGCAATCACGGCATACCAACATTAGGGGTGTAGAGTTAAGGTGGGTCCACAACCTAGTCTCGACAAGCTCAAATGTGTGGATGGGGTGTATTTTGATAACAAACCTTGAAGTGAGGAGTGCAAGCCACTTAGGTTCGTATTAAAAATACATAGTAAATATATAGAAAACATAACATTAGAAAATAGAAGAATATTAAATGATTTGCTCTTTTTGTTCAAAGTACTAACAAATTTGATTAGTATACGAGTACCTGGTCGTGTTACCCGTAGTAATGCACTATTTTACTGTAGCCAATAATCGATCAATTACAGTGCTAACTCACCGATACGAAGAATGCACGCACTGGCTAACAAGTATACTAACAATTTTGATATTTTCAACACAAATCTAGTGCATTTTAGGGAACAGTGTCTGGATGCCATCGCTGGCGGAATCTGTAAGCATTTAAAAATGTCTATGTAAAAGCCCTATGGGCGTAAAAACAATAAAATAAATAAACAACATTTATATGCAGAAAGTAAGAACGAAAATAAATGTGATATAATGATTTTATTTTTTTGATGGTGCACCTATATCTTACGTACTTATTGTCTGCCTTCTGCATCCAAGCGTTTTTTTAATTAGCTGACCATAGTCGAGTGGTCAACTAGTCTTGATTATTTATTCCATTCTGAAACCACCCTACCGGGAAGGAATAAAGTTTTTCTTGGGATTTGGGTAGAATCGGGGACAATAGAGCTAGTTAAATTAATTAAAATATGTTTTAAAAATTAAAATTATAACAATTGGACTCTCAGTTTGTGGCGAATGTGTGAATGTTAATTTTTTGGCTTGTTTGAACTTACAGGGAGTTCGGAAAGCAACATGTGGATCCACTATTATGTAGTAAAAGAAGGGATACGAAGGGCTGAAGGTGGGATATTAGTATACCTTTATGGAATATAAATTATAGCTACGTTATTTAAGATATTTTTGCGATTATTCTGATGAACGAATTTATGCGGAAGGGACGAGAAAGTAAGAAACAGCTTAATTTTCTTTCTATTATTTACATTCCTTAATTTATTAAGTTTTTCTTTTATTTGATGCTATGGTGCTCTCAGTACTTACAGTATTCTAAATCATATTATTATTCTGTCGTATGTGACCGATAACTACCTATAAGTTTGATAAATTGCTAAAACTCTATCTACTAAACTTACTACTTACCCTTGTCCGCACCCAATGGTGCATAGGACACTGCATCGGTACACCAAGTGCAGTGTATCTTGATCACTTTATTACATGAAGGTTAGATGATTACTCATACGCTTGAGTACCAGTCCAAGGAATCTACATTTCTCAAACATATTAAAAACTATAAAAAAATTTACGTTTCTATGTCTACCTAGAAATGTACAGTAATTTGAGCCATTCTTTGTTTAAATTTAATTTTTATTAACATACTATTTAAATGTTGGACCACAAAGTTAACGCTTTGAACATTAACCATATTTAAAAAAAAAACGTATTTACTGTATCTTATTTTAAAGCTTATACGCTGCCTATGATTAATTTCATAACACCACCCATTATCGAATTCCACCGTCTACTCCAGCACGTAGGTCAATACACGAAACGTGAGACGTAGATGTCTAGTGATGACGTAGATACCATTGATGACGTAGTGAGTGACGTAGTGGATGACACTAGACACGGTAGTATTTTTCAAGCATGGAATTTCACTTCTCTGAAATTCTTGTGCGAATGTACAACTCGTTCGAGTGCATCGCAAGTGCAGTTCATTCCTCTATGCAAATTGTACGAAAAGACAAATTTATTCGAGTCAGTGAAGCACTAAATGTTTCTTTAATCCTCCATCGTCTGACTTAACTTGGAGATCAGAAGTGCAATGGAAAAGCGTTGCACCTAATCCAACTGCATTATGTATGTAGGTACCATTAGAATTAATTTTATGTAAAAGCAATGTAAGTGAGCAAAACTACGGCGATATTTCTTGACTGATACTTGGAAAGTTTTCCTATTTTACATTGTAAGAGGACTTCATTTAGAGGCATTAGTATTCGGAAAATTCCCGTTTGTTTCATAAAACATAAATATGTTTAATGTAGCCGTTAAACTGTATAATGTTATACTTAGTATCTACGAAAAGAGAAAAGTTTATAGAAATTACTGAATTAAAAAAAATATGCATATTGTTTTGTTTATTTATGTATTTTTCTCCCCTTTTATTATTTTCATTCTTTCTTCTTCTTTTTATACACAAAGGTATTTTTATCATTGTTTTTATTATTGAATTGCTCTTGATTGGGATTATTTATTTTTGTGTCTCTACAGTAAAAAAAAATAATAGGAAAAAAGTGGAATTCCGATGAAAGTCTATATAACGTTATTATTCTGCCCATCTTACTACTACTACTCCATTATTCGCTTCCAATGGTGCATAGGGCACTGCATCGGTACCTACGCCTAATGCAGTGTATAATGATCATTTTATTACATGAAGGTAAGATGATCAGTCATACGCTTCAAGTACCATCTTACATTTTTAAATAAATGTTCACAACTCGTTAGGGTACTGATGGGTACCCTGTGCAAAGTTGTGTGTCTTTAGAGAAATTAATAAATATATACAAAACACTATAAATAAATATATATCTATTTTACCATACAAAAATGTTTTAATTGGGTTTTTTCACTTGTTCCTCCCATGTACTCGTATGTTTAATGTAAGTTATTTTTATTATGGAAGTAATAGCGCTTATTATACAGGTAAAATATCATTTTTATTATTAATTCTTTGTAAAATAGTCATTTTATTTATATGTATTTTTTATGTTTCATTTTTTCTGAATAAAAAAAAGTTTACTCATTCCCCTTTGAATGCGAGTAAGCGGATGTTTTGAGTTTAATTCCAAGTAGCCGTGGGAACTGCGTTTCCCTCCCGCAAGATGCACCGCGGAGTGCACTCGGCACAATAATGCAGGCTAATGCAGTTGCGCTTAGGTGTCATGGTTTTGTACCGAGAGCATTACGGTTCTTTACGACTGTCCGGGTTTTTCACTCCCCCACATTCCGGGGAGTGCGGAAATGTGTAATGAAATTACGCTTCCTGTGGCGTACCCCAGGGGTGTAACTTAGGGAACCTTCTTTTTAAAAAAAATCATAAAAGTTAATTCTTCCTTCGGCAGGAAACAAGTTGTGCTGGAGTGGGATTCGAACCTTATCCAGAGTACTCGAATCTATCACTAGACCACAACACCCTGCCCTGCCACTATAACTACCACTTTATTTTTAGATGTTTTTATCGAGAGTAATACAGAGCTTGACAAGATTTTTATTTTCCTAATTCTATTATCAGATTTACGTGCGAATCTTTGGCTAGCTCTATTTCCCCGAAGGGGTAGGTAGAGAGGATAGAACGCCACACCACTCTGTCCTGGCACACTTCCCTTGCTTCCTCCACGTCGATTATTCCGATTTTTCACATGACCACTTTTAAGTATTTGTTGTACTTGATCATGACATGTCTTTCTCAGCCTTCCTCGACTTCTACAAGCAGACGCACTCGCATCGTAAATCCTTTTAGCCGTTCTTTCATCATTCATTCGCTCCACATGACCGAACCATCGCGGCATCGTTAAAACTTTTCTTAATTTGGTCGATAATGCTTATCTCAGCCTTGCATTCTGTCTAATTTCGACATTAGGGCACCTATCATCCATGGTTTTTTTCCCACACATTTGCCTGAGAGATCGCATTTCATTTTGTGATTAAGAAAAAATCCCAACATGAGTATTTAAGTTATTAAATTGTGTAGATATTCTCAGTGTTGTTTTAAAAATGCGATTCGTTCACAACCTGGGGCGCCAATTTTAATCCCGAAACAAAAGAAAATTTAAACACTTTTTCTAATAGGATTTATTTTGTTCAAAGCGTTGTTTTATATCGCAAGTCCTTATTAGTTCTCCTGAGCACTTTCTTAGTGTTTGGCAAACAAAATTTATATTAGATTTTCTCCATTCCGCGGAGACATTTCCTCGAGTAACTTGGAAATATCCGCTAATTAGGAAACAGTTGCAATCCACTTCAGAGAAAACTTTTTTACCAGTGGACATTCATTGTTTTAAATAATTATATTCATTCTAACTAAGAAACTTTGTACGGAAAGAATTATAAGAAGCTTTCTAGGAGGGACTGTTTTTTAAACATCATAATTTATTTAATGTTTCATCCAACAATATATGGAAACCTTTTGGGGGCCTTATTTGTTAGTATGCAGTTTTTTTAATTGTATTTTGAATAAAACAAAATTATATTATATTTCGTCTCTTAGCACTTTTAACTCATCTTACCTTACGGTCCGAAATATTTTATCTACTATCCCTTATCCGCATCCGATGGTGCATAGGGCACTGCATTGGTACCTCAAGTGCAGTGTATCTTGATCATTTTATTACATGACGGTAGAATGATCAATCTTACACGTAAACAAATATTTCATGCTCACCCCCTACGGGAATCGAACCCGCGACCTCGTGCACGGAAGCCAAATGCGCTACCACTATGCTACGAGGCGGACAATTTTTTTAAATTTTATAAGTAATTTAAGGTAGCCCCAAAATTAAATCATTCAAATGTACCATAAACCCTCAACCAATTTTTAAATGCATACGATCAGTAAGAGTTTGAAAATTAAGTATGTTACTTAAGAAAACAAAATTTGGATTTGTGGTCTTTACGCATCGTTATTATTTACCCTAAAGTGTATCGTTTAGTTAGAAACAAGCTAGCCTCCGGCAGGAAAACTCCCCTATGATGTCGATTTCTCATCGGTCTGTGGCTCTGCGGGTCTCTGGAGCGTGCGCGTATCATTTCCAAGGTTATTGGGGCCTCTGGGGATTTAGGATTTTTTGTTTATTTTTAAATGCAAGATGGCCGATACACTTTTTTTAAAACATGGGTATCATTCTCGGGGTTATTAGGGGTCCTGATTTCGAACTAAGCATTTATTTCAAAGACCAACATGGCAGACGCAACATTTTTTATAAAATGACGATGAGTATCGTTTTCAGCGATTATAGGCGTATTCAGTTACGAGTAAATCGCTCTTAAATGTCTAAAGTCTAAACGCAATTCTACATGTCCAGATGTTGTGTCAAATATTTATCTTTTTGCTAAGGATTTCATAATTTTTAAAAACACGGCGCGCTATTCAAATCCATTGGCTACAAAAACTAAAAACGCGATTCACCAAAACCTAACTTTTTGATGCTACAACGTTTAGTTATTCGATGTCCGAAATCACTTTTTTAAAAAAAAATGTTTTTAGTTATTTCCTTACAAGGGCCACCAAAACACTTCTATTAACTAAATATTTTTTTCAAAATTATAATTATAAACTGTTGAATTATACTTAAATTTTATTTCTAAAAATTTAGCTCCCCCACAGCAGCCGTTCGCTCGTCGTCGTTATTATTTACCCTAAAGTGTATCGTTTAGTTAGAAATGTAATTTTATATAAAAACTAAATATTCAATTGCTTTGGAAGCTATGCATTAAATTAGTATAAATCCAATAACCCTCCATATTGCCAGTGAAGTGCATTCGGCTGTGTCGCATATTGAGTGCACCTTGCACACTGCACACTGCAATACCATAAGGAGAAATTGTGTCCCAATTAGTTCCAAGATGGATGTCAAGACTTACAGCCGGCTGAAGGCTACAGCGGGCTCCATTGAGACTTCAACTATTCCCCGTAATAACCATTGAAGAAAATAGCCAAGTTCTCACGAAATTACGTCACCGGATTAGTCAATCTTTGCTTCATTGAAAAGTTTTTTGGTGAAGAGAAAATATAAGCGGTTTTTGTTTGAATGAATAATAGTCATGATAATAACAAGGGAATATAATAAACTAACATTATCGACGCGTAAACATTCATCATAGGAAAACGAATCATACACAGGACTGGTTAAACTTACTTTTAAAAAGACATCTGTTCAACATTTTGGGCGTGTTTTGGGCGCGTCGGGAATGTTGTAGTACCTACATAAAGAGGCCACTTAACCCAGCCAATGACAGGTCATAAGCCCTGTAAACGCTCGAATATCCATATTCCTGAATTTGAACAAAACATTCCTCATCTCTGTAGGGATATAAAATGAAATACTATTTTATTACATTCGATTTATTGTAGGGATATAAAATGAAGACGTCTGTTCTTTTTTAATTCGCTTTCCTCAAGGAACATGTGTGTGTGTTTGTCAATTTATTAATTTTTAAAATTGTTGTTCCTCTCAGCGGAAAGTCATACTATGTATTTATATATTTACTTATTAATTAATTTATTAACTGTACAATACAAAGCCGAAAAATTACGTCAAAGAATGTACCATTTAATTTCAAGCAATTTAAAAACTATTACATCAGGATTAGTTAATCCTTTGTGAAGACTTGCCTTAGCCCTGTATTCCCGGCACGAAGATTATCTAAATTTCAATTGCACAAACTGCCTCAGTGTGAGATATGTAGATGTGGGTGCAATTATCCGATCTGTACCGAGAATGCACTCCCAGCTATCCGCCTTAAGTGGAAAATGAGAAACATTGGCCCGGGGATCTATACTTGAACACTGTACTACCATTGGAATTGCAACGGACAATTTAATTCAATGGCTTATCTAGAAATAAAAGTAATTACTTAATTGAACTTTAATCAATCCTATAATTATGTCTGTGAATGTTAAGGAAAAATGTGGAAACGTAATTGAATTTTTTAAAGTAAATTCGTTTTGTGACTTATGTAGTAACATCTGTATGATATCTATGTCAATACATTTACTTGCGTATTTGAGCTTGGAAAGCCTTAAATCACTATAATTATTTTAATGTAACTAATAAAAGTTAAATTAAACTACATGTTACACTACAATTTTTATTTATTTGGCCAGTTAGCGCTTTCACCCTATTACGGGCATCTCCAGACCGGTAACATAACTAGTTATATTAAAAGAATTTAATCAATCCTTCCTTCCCGATAGCATGAATATCCTTGAAAACGTTATAAATATTTAAAGTATATTTTTACAATTCCAACGATATAAAACACAATGATCAAAAATTTTGTTTTCATTTATAAATTTTTGTTTTAAAAACACGAAATTACGAGTGACTTTTAACGCCCGTTATTGGCTAATGACGTCATACCCGTCTACCGTGAAAGGAGTGAAATTCATTCCGTAGTGATCGCCTATATTGCTGTGACGTCACACCGCATGCGCGCCAAATGGAGGATTTTGTGAGCGATTTGAAAAAGTGTTATTTCAAACCGCGCTAGAAAAATCATATGACATCGTAAAAATTAAAAAAAATATCCCTTGATATTGTAATTTTTCAATCATTTTTTTAAAATAAAAAATAAAAAATCGGGATGAACCCAATTCCACCAAGTAATGTCAGTAAAAAATATGAATCAAATTAAACCACTATTGTAAAAAATAAAAAGCGTTTTACATCGAATGTATTACAGTACAAACGACAAATGTAAACCTCCAATAGTATCAGCTTGTGATCATGAATAAATTCGAGTATGTAAATTTAAAATTTCATCCCTTAATTAGCATATTTCCAACCACCTAAAGCGTCACTGCTAACCCTTTCACCGCTGCACCTGTGGAAATATTTATTTAGTCTTGTAATACGCGCGGCCTTCTTTCCCGCCTTTCCATTATACCAACAATGCCAGCGGGTTACTTTGAACCCGAACGATAATACTAGACCCAGGAGTAGGAAACTTTCGGGCGGGATGAGCTAAATATTATTTACAACATTTGTTGTAAATAATATTGGCGTGTTGGGCGTGTTCAAATACTTGTACACAAATCTAGATTTTATCCCAAGACGGGAGTAGGTATATATTGTAAAAAATCCCTGGTCTAAATATAAGTAAAATAAATTGCAGAGTCATCAGCAGGCGATTACTTGTACTTAATTTAACTCGTTCAGAGTCTTAATTACAAAAATAAAATAATTTGCTAATAAACACTTAACTTCAATATCAATGCATAGATGGAGATTTAACTCGCTGGTGGATGATTCTCGATTCGTAACATATATTCAAAATCAAAAATGTTACCTGGTGTGGATATTCGCTAATAAGCGGAATGGGGAATGTTGTAGTACCTACATAAGCCCTGTAAACGCTCGAATATCCATATTCTTGAATTTGAAATAAATTCTACCCCATCTTTGTAGGGATATAAAATGAAATAAATATTACAATTCGACATCTTAACAGAGACGAGAAACTTGGAAGGGAATATGGATATCTAGGCGTTTACAGGGCTTATGACCTGTCATTGGCTGGGTTAAGTGGCCGCTTGATGTATTATTGATGTATTCGTCTCTGTTAAGATGTCAAATTGTAATTATTAGCCCGTAATGGGTGAAATCCAGTTTTTGTCTACAAGTATTTGGATACACTCAAAATGTTGTTTATAAAAATATATTATTCAGTACTGTTTTTCTTGTTTTCATGAAGAAATATTTAAATTTAAACAATACGTATTTGGACACACTCAAAATGTTGTTTATGAAATAAATATTATTTATTTATTTAAAACTTCATGTACAATTAGTAACAATTACATAGCAAGAGTACAAAGGCGGGCTTATTGCTTTTAAGCAATATCTTCCAACCAAGCCTTAGTTATTTAGTGATAATTTTTTTATCGTATTGGTGAAAAGACAAAGCTTTAACATTTCATTGCATTATTTACAAGAATAATATATTTACTAAAATATGACTCGGGAAATGGAAAAGATGAAGGAGGGAAAGGGATAGGGAAGAGGATGAATGAAGGTTGTTTTAAAATTCTCCATAATTTTGTTTGATAATTCCAGTCAAGCAAATATACAACTTTAAAATGATAATGAAGCATTTCGAAGACAAAAAACAAGTAGTAAAGCACAGTCACGGAACACGAGCTATAGCAGCCCAAAGATTAGTGGAGCCTCGAGCCCTCAACTACTACGGAAGCAGAACGGAAGAATTCATAGTACCAAGATTATTCAATAACCTTCCAGATGAGGTGAGAGGCGTCACTAATCTGGCGCAAAGAAAAACATTGCTAAAAAAATTCCTCTTGAATAACCAAAGTTTCAAAGTTTAGAGTGTGAAGAAAGTGTAATTATTTTATGTTTTTAATTAAACATTATTTTACTAGTACAAACAATTTTATTTACATAATAATATAACAAGTGTTTATATAAAGAGCATATTATAGAGTGTAAACTCGGTATATAAACGCGCCGAAAAATAAGTAAAAACTTGTTTGGCGCGATCTAGATTAAGATTATTTTTGTATACTTGTTTATAATAATAAAAAAAAAAAAATAAAAAAAAAATTGTTTCCATAATTATTTTTTTAAATAGACGCTTCCTAGGGTCAATTTCATAACACCACTTATTATCAAATTCCAGTGTAAAGACTCCAACACTTAGGCCAATACACGAAACGTGTGACGTAGATGTCTAGTGATGACGTAGATTCCTATTGATGACGTAGTGGGTAACTAGACACCTCGAGACACGGTAGTATTTTTCAAGTATGGAATGTAACTTCTCTGAAATTCTTGTTCAAAGGGTACCTACCTACTTTCTAATTAATGACACTGATAATTTTTATAGTGTGTTTTTTTTTTAAAGTGTAGACATCCGATTGAATCAGACGTTTTGAGAGTGCAAAAGCTGGGAAAGTGTTAAAAAATAATTATTTTCTATGAAAAGTGCAGCATTCAGCTCGCGGACCGCTGCCTGCTGATTCATGTTCTAGACTTTAGGAACTATTTTCCATTGTTTCTGCACTCAAATTAAAATACATAGTTATAATCCTGCCAGTCTTTTGTCACTAGTTTGGTTTAGTTTCAAGCGTTTCATTATTGCAGTTGTCTTTGAACAAATTTTAGTATTTAAACATCATTACCATAGCTTTTGTCGCAGTTTAGATAAGCTAGATTCAGTTCTGTGTATTGAGACTTGGTACCTTACTTCTTTTCATCAGTAGCTCATTCCGTTCATTGAGTGAATACATTAACTCTCACTAAAATCTGTTGAAATGCTATCTCTCAGGCGAATGTGTGGTAAGACTATGCATGATAGGGTGTACAAATGTCGAAATTAGAGCAGAGTGCAAGGCTGAGATAAGCATTATCGACAAAACTAAAAAGGGGCTTTTACGATGGTTTGGTCATGTGGAGCGAATGAGTGGTGAAAGAACGGCTAAAAGAAGTTTAAATGCAAGTGTGCCTGGATGTAGAAGCCGAGGAAGAAGGCCGAGAAAGACATGGCATGACCAAGTAAGACAAGTACTTGAAAGTGGACATGTGAAAAGTCGGAATAATCGGCGTATGTGCATGAGAAGATGTATGAGTGTAGAGGAAGTATCGGAAGTATGTCAGGACAGAGTGGTATGGCGTTCTATCCTCTCTGCCTACACCTTTGGGGAAATGGCGTGATGGTTAGTTAATAAAAATCTGTTTTTGAAATCTTTATCACGTGCGCTGTTTTTAATAGAAAATCACTCAAAATTAAACATGGTTGTGTTTTAGTTTACTTTACTTAATAATATTACATTTATGAAAAAAAAAAATTTTACTTAATGTAATAAAAAATTATCAAGGTACAGTGCACTTTGTGTACCAATGCAGTGCCCTATGCACCAATGGGTGCGGATAAGGGAAAGTAGTAGTAAAAAAAAGTTTTGAACAAATTTCAAATTTCAGTCAAATTTTATCATTGCTGATAACTTATCATTTTTCCTACATAATTTCATGCAAATATTAAGATTTTTTACTTTTTTTAACTCATCTCCCGTCCCTGTAGCTTCGCAAATTGCGTGATTGAATAATATACGATAAAATAATTAAAATTGAAGCATCTATGCGTAAATATGATTTTTTTGGTGCTTCGGCATTGTTTCTTTAATATACAAATTACAAATTATGATGCAGCTTAAATTTATCGGAAATATATTTTTTTTCTTAAAGGGTTCGTAAATTTCCTAAATTATTCCCAAAGCCCCGCGAATCTTTCCGCCCTGGGAATAATTTAATTCCACTGAATTCCATCAATGGGAAGTTCAAGTTGTGGCGCAACTTTTTACCTGAGAATTTCCCATCCCATAAAAGTACCGTGTTGATCTTGTGAAATACTATGAATTTAAATGGCGCTGGTGAATAAATTTCTGTCATTTGTCATGTTTTCCATTTTCGTCGTGCACAGAGCGACTCTTGAATAAGTCTTGTAATTTTTGTAAAGAAATATGGATGGTATTCTTGATAGCAACTCATCCTTAATCGATTTTGTTGAATGTATTTCAAAAGAATCCGTAATCCTTATGTCGTTCCTTACAATAAACCGAGTGCGTATACGAATCAAACATGAATAAATCTATTTAAATCCAAATTCAAATGGTGAATAGAACTCTTTTTATTGCTCGCTGTTTTGTGTTCAGCAGATTTAGATTTTTCTTGAACTCAAAAATCATATTTTCACTGAATTTACACCACATATCATCCTGTTACAGTTTTTGATTATTGTAAAGTATTTAAAGAAAAAGTTTAATTACAACTAATATTTCATAAGAGACGAGAAGTTTGGAAGAGAATATGGATATCGTTTCAATAGATTTATGACCTGTTATTAGCTGAAATAATTTTGATACTTTAATATTTCATATGTGACACATTGGATTGGCGCTGAAGCGTAATTACTGATCCTCTTGCTTTCATGTAACACATAATCAAGATAATGCACTTGGTGTACCAATGCATTGCCCCATGCACCATCGAGAGCGAACGTGGTGAAAGAAGAAGAAGAAGAAGAATTTATATAATGTTTTAAACAACTGACAGAAAAATATTTTTTTAACTTAATTCCGTATAATGTACACACATAACATCTTGTTTTATTTATTTATTGAATCGGCGTTAACATTTTGGAATAACATATTTATTTTATTTTATTTTATTTTATTTTATTTATTTAACCACCTCAACAGGCCAGGAGGCCCAATTACAGAGGGGAACAACGCCACAAACACCCAGGCTTGAGAAAAATCACTTTTTATTTTTGTGTTCTCACCGGGAATCGAACCCGGAACCTCCGTATCGTGAGTCCAGCGTCTTAGCCATTACGCTACGGAGGCCGCCAAGATGTATTAAAATACACCTGTAGATGGACAGTACTGCGTGTCCGAAACATGTCGTGTTAAAAAATAAACTCAGTGGACAAAAAATCAAAGTGTTTTATTTATATAATTTAACATCTTGTTATTAGAATTATTTTGACAGCGGTTGCCATAGCAAAATAGCATTATACCACTTGAAGTTTTTGCACTATGTGGTCTCACGGCGAATCCCTACACTTCTGCATTCCTAGGCTAAACCTTTGTCCGTGTTTCAGCTCAGCTCTAGGTTTCTAGGTTCGTTGGTCGGTTAGTCAGTACTTGCTTCCCACATTCATGTAACCATTTCAAAGTCTCCAATTGGCTGTACGTTTCAAGTCATGGACACTATACTCTGTAAGAGGGCTCACAACTGTAATGGATCAAGTCTGCTAATGAAAAATGATTGCAAAACTGCGCATATGTATATAATTTAAATAAATAAAAAAAATTGTTATTTAAATCATGGTGGTTGTAAAACTTAAGAATTAGGAAAAACACAATTTTTTCATTATTTTATTTATTATCGTAGTAGGTAGTTTTTTTAACTTTTTTGATCGATTGGTTCGGTCATGTAGAGCGAATGGATGATGAAAGAACGGCTAAAAAAATATATGATGCAACTGTGCCTGGATGTAGAAGTCGAGGAAGGCCGAGAAAGACATGGCATGATCAAGTAAAGCAAGTGCTTGAAAGTGGGCATGTAAAAAGTCGGAATAATCGACGTGCGTGCATGAGAAGATGTATGAATGTGGAGGAAGCAAGAGAAGTATGCCAGGACAGAGTGGTGTGGCGTTCTATCCTCTCTGCCTACCCCTTCGGGGAAATGGCGTGATGGTTAGTTAGTTAGTTAGTTAGTTAAAACTAAGGTAAATTTCTTAAAATGCACTGCAGGTGGCGAGCCGAGATTCCAACAGTCCATGCGCTTTGTAGCTTAGAGAAGAATTTAAGTCCAGTACTTTACCTACACACTACTTTTTTATTAATCAAACTCCAAACCGGTTTCGAGGCAACACGTGTCTCTTTTTCAAGGGTACAAGTATAAATGAAATTGAATAATAAAGTGCATAATATGGTCTATAGGTCTATAGGGTCTATTGTTTGTTTAAGGTTGAGAGATTAATGGATTGATGGGTTATTTGTGACTTATTTGTGGTTGTTGTTATGGATTAGATATTTTAAAGTTAAGAAGTGGGCTGTAGGAAATATTGTTTATTTGATTATTGATTAAGTTGCAGTTATTATTTATTACCTTTCACATTTAATATAATTACAATAATGGGATGGCGACTCAATCAGTAGAGACCCATGCCAATGATCTGGCCCCGACTCGCTAGATAGTCCGTGTCGAGTCAGGGCATTGAAGTATTATACATAACACATTCTAGTACTAAACATAATTTAATATTTACATAATTAGTATAATAGTACCAAGTTTGGATATCACAAATTTAGAATTTACAAAACAATATTTTTGCATACCAAATTTTAATAATTACATAGCTGTATTTTTGCAGGCATTTTCAATATATACACGACCCATTAGGCTTATCCAACTAACGACACCGACCCTGTATTTGGAGAAGTCGGTTAATAATTTTGTTTGTGTGTCCATTTAGTTATATATCTTAGGTGCAATAAATGTGAAGTGGCGCTTCGCTATCGTTGTTTTTCTTTAAGGGAGTAAATAATTTATATTTGAGGCAAAGCGAGTGTTCATGTTTTGTTGCGTTCTGCACTAAAATAGACTTGAATTATATAAAGACTTTAAAAATTGATGAGTTATGAGTTCTTCCTCTTTCATCCTGCTCACATATGCGTCTAACCAATTTAATTTTACGTCGTCGCCACCCTGCGGTACCGTCCCAGCGGTCGAATTTACGTTTCCAAATTTACGTTCGAAATTTACGTTCGGAATTTATGTTCGTAGACCACTCGCGGTTTAATTAACTCGCGGCCGGCGTGTGTGCCACGGAGCCGCGCCGCGCCGCGCCTCGCCGCGTCCCATCTCGCCGAGCCGCTCCGCGCCACCTACCACAGTTCCTAGCCAAACCGAAACCTACCACGCAATCCTTTAATATTCACGGGTACCTAATGTTGTTATTTATACACGTAGGAATGAAAATTATTACGTCATTAGCTGCTTCTGGACTTTTAAAAATCGTCGCTTTTTCTGGAATAATCAGCCTCTTGAGGCTTGGAACAAAACGTCTTTAACTTTTATCTCAGTGAATAATTATTTGTTAAATTGAAATGGTTTAATTTGTTAAAAATAAAGATGTGGTAAATGTTAAATGCTCATTTTTAAAATGAATTAAATTACTCGCGATGTTATCCATTCAAACTGATTAGAAGTGGAGTTTTTGATTTGCGTAAAATCCAATTGAGTTAAGAAGCGTACCGAAGCTAGAAAAGAATCGTTTTTGGCCCTATACTTATAGCTAACTTGGTCCCAACCAAAATGGGATTTTTATTTTTTAACGGAAAATAAATACAATAAAATAAAAACTAACACGCTAATTCCCTACAATGTGTGCGTTTTTGTGAATTTATGTGCTTTTTGATCACTTTTTAATTTTTTGCTCCACCTTTAGTTATTCTGAAAATTCTAAAGATTGCCTAAAATGTGGTTTACTTTTTTTTTCAAAAATAGATTACTAAACTCTGTTTCCCTAGAAAATAGTTTGAAGTATATGTGATGTATTTTTTAGGCTTTGTGGCTCTCATAATATTCGAAATATCGTTTTAAAAATACTTAAACGCTGGCCTTAAACCCTTTATAGGTTATAAAATTATCTTTAATATAAATTATTTTAATAGTACTTGCAAATTGATGGATTCCTAGAATTTCCCATGCCACCTTCGTACGGCAAAATAATTTCCCTTTAATATTGAAGGATTCTCAGAAGTGTATGACCTTTTTAGGAATTCTTGTAAAGGGGTGGTACTTATCGCTAACATATTCCTCGAATCTAGTGGTGATTTAAACCCGGCCTACCAAGAGAGTGGAGAGGGTCCCCTTTCTTCTAGGAAAGTCTACACACAGTGATGTAGTCTAGAGAGGCTCTTTTCTTGTAAAAAAGACTCCATGTAGCATAAGTCCTTTACGAACCTACTTTTTTCACCGTACTTCACAACCCTAGCACTCGAAGAGTCCTCTTTAAGATACCATGGACGATTTTTCTAAGAAAATACGCATTTAGGCACCTGTTTTTGCTGATTATATTCCATATTTCACATGCAGGCCAGCACACTTAACCAACAGTAGTGTATAAAAGATGTTATATGAAGAATTTTGTCTTTAACCTAATAATAATTTAAATGTACATATGTATTTTTTTGGGCTTATGCATTTTTTCTATCCGATGTCTTTGATTTTTTATTTCTTCTTAGAATTTATTATTGATTTATTTATTAATATACAGGTAATTCTACAATGTGACAATATCTATCATTTTACATTTTATCATAATAATAACATACACGGTTTTATTGCACATCAATTACAGAATTACACAGCATTATTATTCTCGTACACAATTTACAGGTTTAAAAAGCTAAAGATTTCAAGTTCCTCTCGAATAATTTACCACATCTATCATTAAATACATCAATATTTATACGAAACCTTTGATCGCCAGTCTAAAACGCGAAAGAAGGTTTATAAAAATTAATAGCTACACAAACATGATCAAGTTTGTAGATTTTTACAGCCTTTAGTATACCTAATATTTTTCTGGGTTATAATGCCGTGTTATTGGACTAAGTGTTGGAACACATTGCAGTGCCCCAGTCTAGAAACTCAGGCCAGAAATTGGACACTGAAATATTCTCCGAAAACGTAGGCAACACGAAACCAAAAAACACGACATAACAACTCAGAAAAGCGGTATCTGTTACATTGACATTAGTTTGATTCATTTTTGTGTCTATGCCTCCATTTTAGTATTGTAAATGTGATTTAGTCATTTTCATGTTAATGCTCCGCTACTCGTTAGTAGTATATTTTTACACAAAAAACCCGGCGTTTTAAATCCAATGTAGTGTATTATTTTTGTAAATCTTGTTTAGTTTCTTTAAATCTTATATTTTCGGCTCCATTATTTTTATAGGGTTTAAAAACAATACGAGAAACCCTACTAGATTCGCTTAAGGGTGGAGTTCGCTCAAATTCCCAATACAATATGAAACAGAAAAAAATTGTTACCAAATAGTTTTCTATATAATAAATTGTATAAAATGATTTCGTTAAATAATAAAAAATGTGCAATGGCCGTAGTGTACCAAGGCAGAGCTTTGCGCAACGTAAGGCGGATACGAGAGAAAATTGGAAGGTTTTATTTATTTATTTATTTATTTATTTATTTATTTATTTATTTACTTATTTATTTATTTATTTATTTATTTATTTATTTAGTTTTTTATTTATTTATTTATTAAGATATATACGGTACTATTGTACCTTTTACATAAATATAATAGCGTGTTTAATTTTTTGTCGAGTCAATGTCATATGTTCGGTTGATTTGTCAGAAGTGAGTAAACAAATATAACGCTTAATTTTTTTTTTAAAGGTTTCGTAAATTCGATTTTAACCCTGGACACCTAACGTTCGTAGATACCCGATTAAACCTAACCATTCGTCGATTCGACGAACTGTTTTTCGAGGATGATATTTTTAACTAAACACATGTTTTAGATTTATTTATTAGACACATGTACGAGGCAAAGTTTATATTGATAAATGAAACAATTTTATAAATTTTTTATTAAAAATATTTATTTTTCTAAACAATTTTTAGTGGGGCACTAGTTTTGGAAACTCGAATATTTACATTTTATAAATGCAATATACCCTAACCCTGAACTTTATTTTTGAATTTTTATTTTTTTTATTGTAACATTATATTTTTGTAACAAGCAATATCCTCGCAGCGACTCTCCCCTTAGGAATTTCCTTTGCGTTCCCGTAAACGGATTGATTAGTATCCATCAGCTGAAGTGAAAACAGACATCATCAGTCTTTCTATAAAGGTGAGGGCAAAACGCAAGGTGTGGGAAGGAGGGTAGTGGTGAAGAGGTAAGGGATGGTGGAGGGTACATATTGTACAATCTACTCACAACATTGTGCACTGGAACACAGCTTGTTTTCAAAACATTGTGAAAATCCCGTTTCCACGTAAAACTTTGTTATACATGGTGTAACAAAACTAGATGTACAAAGCGGGAAACCAGTGAATCTACATACTATTTAGAGTCGATTTTGTAGTTTTTTATTTATTTATTTGACCCATAGTTTTAGAGAAAATCGAGTACGAAGTTGATTTTTTTAACGATATATTTTTGCAAATTGGTATCAAATAATATCATGTATTGGTATCAAATTGATACTATCCATAAATAAAAAATTGCATTTTAATATGAATTAGTGCAATTTTACTTAATCTGAGGTACCAATGAAAGCTTTTACGAAAAGAAGAAAAAAAAATTCAAGCTCAGATTCAAAGGCCAAGTTACACTTTTGACTCAAAATATGGTATAGATTCACCAGTTTTCGGGTTGTTCTACGAGTTTGGTTACTATATGTATATTTATTAAGTATTTTAATATTTTTATTTTAAATCATTGCTTTCATAGCTACACAATTAAAATTTATTATACATGTAAAAATACTAAAAGAAATATATTTTTTATTACTTCGACGTACCTATGCAGTTTTGGTTGAGGTATGGTGGGATCCTTAGTAATTGGACAGCGAATGGTAATGGGACACTATCACTGTGATTCTCGTATAATTGCACTAATGATTCGCATTAAACGCATGCATTTCTGATGGGTGCGAATGGTTCTTTGCAGATAGAATGTCCTAATGATGTTACTATATACCATATGTGTCTAATTACTGTGTCACTTTTGTCCAAATCCATCTTAACCAATATGGAATTTTTCGGAATGTCAACGTGAATAATTACATTACAAATACATAATATACACAATATATATGGAGGCAGTTTGTGGATTCCATATGCTCCACATAGGGAGCGGATATGGTATAATGAATGAATACATTAAATATCATTAAAATACAAGAAATACATAAAATACGTTAAATTACAAAAACATTTTTATAGGCCTGGAGTATTTTAAGAATTGAAGTAAACATTTATTATTATTTTTGTGGTTTTTCGCCACAATTCATTTTGGTACTTTTTCAATTACGTTATTTTAATTTTCTCTTTTAAAAGTGGAAAAATTCCTCCGCTTGTATTCGTGTTTTTTTTGACAGGACACTGTTGTAATAACATAATTATTTAATTAATTATAGCAACGTGCCGCCGGTATAAAGAAATTATTTGTCAGTGTGAAATGATATCGTTTTTACGTTTGTGATGTAATTTCTTGCGTGACACGTAAAAAACATAAATAACTCGTCCCAAAACGAATACAATTCACTTAGATCATCATGTTGATAATTTGAATAATTTAGCACACAAATGAGCTGAAAAAACTGTCCTTTATTTTCATCTCCCTGACTAATAAACTAACCATCACGCCATTTCGCCGCAAAGGTAGGCAGACAATATAACGCCACACTACTCTGTCCTGGCACACTTCCCTTGCTTTCTCCACATTCATACACAATTTAAAGTAATTATTTAATTAACTCTTAAATTTAGTTTAAATCATTCCTTAATAAAAAACATACAAAATTGAAATATAATTTTTAATTGACGACGAGTTTCATCACAGAATTACATTCATAATTGTAACTTTTGTTGCCAACCTGCGAAAATGGTTTCAAAATAAATTATGTAGTGATGTTTTTTTTATACATTTTAATTTTTAATACACGTTTATATAATAAATCAATTTTACATCGTTATGTTGTAGAAGTATGCGTGATTAGATATTATTATTTATAAATTGGTGGTCATTGTTCATTATGTTCAGTTTTTGCTGTTTTTATCACTTTTACTAACAGTCTATCTGTCTACCTATTAACCGTATTTGGTCAATCCATATCATTTTTGTAACTAAGTTTTTAAATTATTTTTAAAGAAGTAAAATTTTGAACCAAAATACTTTTTCCGTTACGGATTATTTTCCTTAGTTACAAAACATTTATTATAATTATTTTTTAAATAAACATCACCATTTTGGGATATTTATTTCTGGGGTCATCCTGTGTGACCTCTGCGGCTCGTCCGGACTTAAATAATAAATGTTCCATGAGAGTCCCTCTAGTCAGGGCTTGGGGTTAATTATGACAGAACTGATTAATGCAGCAACTTTTACCAAAGGACACATCATGCAAAGTTACCCAGACTTTACATGTATTTTTAATGCGTTTTGATTCCCTCATTCCTAAATCTAGCACTTTTTGTTATAAATTGTGCTGCTTTCGTTAAATAAATCACCGTTAAAGTATGAAATAATTTTGTATGACATTATTTCAGTCCGATTTCTCCAAATTTTTGAAAATAAATTTTATGATTATTAATACCTGATCAAATTATACGTGTCGTGTATGAAATACCTCATTATCACACCATATCCGCTCCCTATGTGGGGTATATGAATTCGACAAACTGCCTCCAAGCCAAACGATCGGTGGCCAGTTCCCGTGCATCCTCCCAGATTAGGTCCAAGTCCCGTAGTTCTGACCCAAACTGTTGACGGATTGTCAACAGTGGACGTCCAGGACGCCGATAAATTTGATATGCCTCTAATAAATAATATTTACACTTCTTTTATTGTATACTCGTAAATGAGTTATTTAAATTTGATACGAAATATTCGATAAGAATTTCTTGTATTGTGTCAAAATTAAAGATGAGGTTAAAATTTTAAAAGAATGGCTGACAGAGGAGAGGTTTTTATAAATTCAGGCTGATTAATTATTGATTTGTGCTTAATTGTTAAATATCTATAAGAAAAAAGAAGAAAGAATGTTAGAATGTTTGTATGTATGCATGTATGCACGTGCATATATGTTTTTTTTTGTATGTATGTGTATATTATAAAATATATATATTTTTATCATTTTCTAATTTGTTAATTTTTTGTTTTTTCTGTTTTTCTTTTTGTTTAGTTTTGTTTTATTTTTTATTTTTATATACTGTAGAACCTCATGACAAAACTTCTGTTAGTTTTATAAGGTCAACTGTAAAATTATTTCTAAAAAAATAAATAAAATAAATACAATTAATTGTCCAAAAAAAAAGTTATATATTTCAAAATCTTCAATAAGAACAAGTAATTTAGATTTAAGATAGCTTTACCTCCCCTATGGCGTGGTAGTACAATGTCCTTTCTTATTGTGTCGCACGTTCGAATAAAAAACACAATTATTTTCCAAAACTCGCTTTCGATTGTACGTTTTCCCTTGTCGGTGCCGAGAATCAAACTTATTACAGGACCCGCGAGATAGGGCGCCATTAGTGACGCCGCCATTTTATGCAAACCGCGGGAAAAAATTAAACACAAAATGGCGACGCAAAAATGTTTTCAAATGCCGGGTGAAAAAACAAAAGCGAAACGCTCCAGAGAAAATAACAGCGGCAGTAGTAATTCCTGCGGCAGATTTTCGTTACAAGATTGGAGTTTTGGCAAAAATGTTGTGTATCTGTTTATTTTTTGTAATCCGAAAACGTTGTTTATATTTTTGTCTGGTTCAATTTTACAGAAATGTGTTTTTATTAAAGTTATGACTAGATGCTTTCAAAATTTAGTTTATACGAAATGACAATCTGATATGTCTGATGTATGGTAGGTGTACAAATGTCGAAATTAGAGCAGAGTGCAAGGCTGAGATAAGCATTATCGATAAAATTAAGAAAGGGCTTTTACGATGGTTTGGTCATGTGGCCATTTCGGCCGAAAAAGACATGGCATGACCAAGTACGACAAGTACTTGAAAGTGGACATGTGAAAAGTCGGAATAATCGGCGTATGTGCATGAGAAGATGTATGAATGTAGAGGAAGCAAAGGAATTCTGTTAGGACAGTGGTATGGCGTTCTATTCTCTCTGCCTACCCCTACGGGGAAATGGCGTGATGGATATTTAGTTAGTTAGTTTACAATCAATGTTTTTTTTTTTACATTGCTCGTAATACAAAGCAAATAATGTTTTTTTTAACATAATTATTATTCTATTTAAATTTACGATTATGAAGTTTTTTTGTGCTTTTGTGTACTTTGTTTTTCTTCCTTCCTTTGTAGGTAGGTACTTAATTTTATCATAAGATTCAAAATAACTTTAATCATGTTCAGAAATATTAATTTGTTTTCCATTATATTTTTTAATTACATTTTAACGAGTTGTTTTAACTCTTTTTTGCTATTTAATTGACTTAAATGTATTTAGTGTTTCTATTAAAAATTATGACTTATAGAGATTTTTCTACCCCCCTCTTTTGCACTAAATTTCTCTTAAAATTAAATCTTATGTTGAATAATTGGGTTTAGTACTTGTAATTGTAATATAATTTAAGCATACTACCTAGCCCTACATTAATTTATATAATTAATATTGTTTTCATAGGCATAACGACTCTACCGTAAAACAGAATTTGGTGAAGTTAATAAAGTGTACAAAGTAGGGGTCTGTTAAGTAAATTTCTTGTGTTTTCCATGGAACTAAATGCCGAACGGATAAATGTTTTGGGTTAATTGCCAGGAAAACAGCTTTTTCGCCTAATTTTACGGTGCGTTATACGTGAATTGTACCAATTTACAACACTGTACTCACAAACTCACATACTGCTTTTTGAGATGTTCATACACCTCTGCTATATATTTCCATGGATGATTTTTTGTTGTTAGGGCTAAAATTAAAAATTAATTCGCCCAAATTACAGTGGTAAAATAATATGTGTATAAATTTCCTCGTTTAGGATTATTCACAATTACAAATTTTACCATACAGGGTGTAACAAAACTCGACGTACAACCCAAAAACTGGTAAATTTACATCGTATTTGGCGACGATTTTAATCAGAGCTTGAAAAAAAAAATTTTTTCTAACAAAAGTTTTCATTAAAATTAAGTAAAATTGCTCAAATTCTTATTTAAACGCGTTCTTTAATTTTGTTTCCTTTATAGATAGTATAAATTGGACTAAAGACATGGTATATTTGATAACAATTTAACAAAATAAACTTCGTACTCAATTTTCTCAAAAACTAAGGGTCAAATAAAAATTAAAAAAATCTATAAAATCGTTTCCAAATATGATGTAGATTCACTGATTTCCCGCTTGTACATCGAGTTCTGCTACACCATGTAGTTGTGACAATAGTACTTTGGCTTAGTACCGCCACACATCGAAATAGAATTCATCACTTTGTATGGAAAATCATTTCCCATGTAAATTAATTTAATTGTATCTTTATCTCTGTGACAAATTGAATTATAAGTGAGAAAATTTAACGAGAAGGGTACCTGCATAGTTCATAATGAAACATTCGTATTTTATTACAAAATTCTGCCTCACGACAGACAATACAAGATACCCCCGCTTTTTACTGAACCTAAACCTCATTTGCAAGTTAATATTTCCTGTTTAATCAAAGCAGGATTTTTGGAGTGGCATCTCAAAACGTAATATTTGTAAGCATCTTTCCATCTCACGGAGTTCATAATCAGCTTAGAGCTAAATTTCCTTTATGTCGGACCGTTTTCTAGAACAAGCACTTTGGACTACGCTTCGCAAATGAAATCTTTCTCCAGACGCAATGGGCTATGATGACGCGCTGCGAATCTACTGTGACTAAATTGTTTAAAGGTATTTCGCGGATTCTGGAGCTCAATCACAGATAACTATCGACGTAGTTAAAAACGTGCTAATCACGTGCTAACGCTAACGATTTGAGCGATCACAATAACATACCGTTCAATACCGCGATCGCTGGGCCGAGCATTGACGATCTGAGCCGAGCGGAGCCGATCTACGCTATATCGCGGCCTTACGTCAAACGTCAAATCATCGCGCTTGTCGGATTTTTTATTATGTCGACTGCTTTTCTCAATATTTGACTTGCCGAAAACCGGCTAAATTATAATAAAGATTGAATGAAGATTTGTGCGAATAAGATATATCTCGGGAAATGGCTCGCGACTAGTATGCGCTCGTTTAATAATCCCGATCGATAACTTTTAACGCGTGTTCCATTGTGATCGCGAAAACGTTAAACATCCATGGGTAAGAAATCGTTATCACGTCGCTTATTACCGAGTCGGTACTGATCTGTGATCGAGCAACAGGGAGCATTTTCTTCCAATTTCAAACACGTTTTCGAATCACCGTTTGCGGGAAGTATCTTTTTATATTTTTCTGATGTTTTATTTTTTTTCGGAGTTGTAGATAATTGAATTAAGGTTCGAAGTCGATTCAATGTAGTGAAAAATTCAAAATCAACTTAAAGCAATTACATACACAACTTAATTTGATTATCTGTTTGATGCAAAAACCTTTTTTCAGATAAAAACTGCATTGTTTTTATAAGGTAAGTTATTAACATACCTACAGTTAAAGCCCCACCCTTTCCCTAGACTGTTTTAAAGACTATTGAGTCTTTTTTCAGTCCAGCACAACTCTACCAATTTTAAAGCTAATCCGCGAAATTTAATAGATTCAGTTTTAACTGGAAAAAGCGGAAGAAAAGAAGGTTAAATACGCGACCAAATGCTTTCATAGCCCCTATCACTGTCTCGGCTCTAATATTGTCATAAACACATTCACCCCAACCTGCTCAAGGAGCCGGCCCAAATTTACAGTGATAGGGATATTAATTATACCATACCTACTAAAAAGAAACCCATTAATTCATTTATCGCTCATCCGCTCCCTATGTGGAGCATATGGATTCCATAAACTCAACAATCGGACGCAAACAAGAAATACTCATGAAAATGTATTTTTAGTCACTCAAGTATTAGGCATACAAAAGTAAGTCTACAAACTACTTTTTAAACCGTTTTATCTTGTCTGTGTAACTTTGCTATCTTTGTTCTTATGTAAATCATCCGTTCTGCAATTTACTTTTTGCGTTTTAATTTTCTGGTTCCCTGTTTATTTTCTGCTAACCGCATTTGCTCTCGACGAGCTTTATAAAACTGAAAAATGTAAATTTGCGTCTGCGTATTCTGTGATTAATATTACAAATTTTTCTTTTAGCGCAAAAAAACTAGGTTTAAGTAGTATAACACAAGTACCTATTTTGTGTAGAAAAATAGAAGCAAAATTGGCAGTACACAACGGAGTTCTGGTACCAACCCTTATGTTTAGTAGTGAGTGAAGCGTGGTGCTGGAAAAAGAAGGATGAAAGTAGACTAAATGCTGTTGAAATGCGATCTCTCAGGCGATGTGTGGTAAGACTATGTATGATAGGTGTACAAATGTCGAAATTAGAGCAAGGCTGAGATAAGCACTATCGACAAAATTAAGAAAGGGCTTTTACGATGGTTTGGTCATGTGGAGCGAATGAGTGATGAAAGAACGGCTAAAAGAAGTTTAAATGCAAGTGTGCCTGGATGTAGAATCCAGGCCGAAAAAGACATGGCATGACCAAGTACGGCAAGTACTTGAAAGTGGACATGTGAAAAGTCGGAATAATCGGCGTATGTGCATGAGAAGATGTATGAATGTAGAGGAAGCAAAGGAAGTCTGTCAGGACAGAGTGGTTTATGGCGTTCTATCCTCACTGCCTATCCCTACGGGAAAATGGTGTGATGGTTAGTTAGTTACATAGTGTTCAGAATAGCACACCGTAGTACAAGAATTAAATGTATAAGCTACAAACTCGTTATATGCTATACCTACATTGTATTTTCCAGTTTTTTTTGTCTATCACAGCTCATTGCGCCTGCGAGATTTAACCTGATTAAACCGCCTAGCATGGTGCAATAGATATTACAATTTTCAAAAAAATAGTCGTTGAAGTGTTTACATTAAAGATACCAGTTTTAGTTTGCTTAAGCGCACTTTAAACGGGACAGAAAACTGTACAGTTTCTTCTGCAGTTTGCAAACTGTCCCGTATGAAGCGAAAACTGTATAGAATATAGAATGGACTGCGCGACGTTTGGCTGACCTGACAGTTAATGTATTTTTTAAAATATAAACGTTTAAGGAGTGAATTGAATGATTTTAAATACGTTTAAAACAAATTACATGATTGCATTATTAGCTAAATTTACAATTTCCTGTGTGCAAACCTATGATAATAACTTACGATCGTGCTTAAAAAATATACATTTTTAGCTTGTTTTTGACAGACTGTACAGTTTTCTGAACTCGAAAAATAAATAGGTCTTGCATGAAACCTTGGACTTACATTGAAGCATAAAACTGCGCTTCGATTCTGTAAGTGTTTTTAAACTACTGCGCATACGATTTTGTACTGAATTCGTATGCGCAGAAGTGTCTAAAACCTTAGAGAATCGCACCGCAGATCATCTTAAAATTCATATAATAAAGTGATACAAATACACTGCGCTGGTGTAACTAACTACACTGTGTCCTATGCACCATTAAATGCGGATAATGGAAAGTAGTATTAGCTTAATTATAATTTAGTTTTTTTTTTTTTTTTATTTCAGCACCACCCTTTCGGCACCAATCTTTTTAGCAAATTCTTTCATCATTCATACCCTCCACATGACTGAGCCATCGTAAGAGACCTATCTTAATTTTGACGATAATGCTTATCTCATCCTTGCATTCTGCTCTATTAGTATCATATATGGTTTATTATATAATAGGGTATTTTTATTATTAATCGATAGGGTGCCCCTTTCATATGCGCTCAATATATCATTAAAAAAAATAACTGTCACATCGAATCCCACTTCGGCACAACTTGTTTCCTGCTTTCTTCCACTGTTATTTCCGACTATTTGAAAGCAGACCCAAAATAGAAATATTGAAGTATATCATAAGAACTCAAATGATCTTTAATATTGCTTTTATTTCTGGATGAACTCGAATAAAATACAATTAACTTATCTTATTTGTTTTATGTCTTTACTTAAGGGTTCTTTTCTTAGCTCACCTCCTGATGTAACAGCTTACCTATCACCATCCCTTGCTGTTGGATACAGAACGGGGATGAAAAAATACTCTCTATAATGGAAACATTTGGGTCAAACAATCGAAGCGTTTATTCCCTTCTTCCAGGAAGTTGTCTCGATTTCTGTGTTCGTGTAGTTCCCTGGGGAATTTTCCGCATAAAATATTCAGCAAGCGGCCACCGGAGTACCGTACCTCACTTCCGGGAAGAAACAAAACACACTAATGATTTTTATATCACCCTTCTGCGATTTAGATGATCCCCCGTGATTTCTTCACTAATCCTGCTTAAATATTTACAGCGGTTTCTTTGGACCTTTTTATTTTAACATTGAGGAGTTCCGTTTTATGAGAAGTCCCGTTTCCTAAATTCAAAAGGCCTCGGGGCCTTTTTTAGAAAAGGATTTCAGCCATTTCTTCACGAAATAATCAAAAAATTATGTCCATTTCAATATTTTTTATAGATTTAAATATTGTGTAGGTTCAATAACAAACCATCACGCCATTTTCCAGAAGGGGTAGGCAGAGAAAATAGAACGCCCCGCTCTTTCCTGACACACTTCCCTTGCTTCCTCCACATTCATAATGTTCTCATGTATGCAAGACAATTACTCCGACTCTTCACATATTATATATCCTTCTGTTTATATTTTGACAAACAAAGCGAATCGATTAATGTATAACTTAGAATACCATTTTCGATTAATGTATTTATGTTTTTTTTTTTAGTTTTTACTATGCATGGGGTCTCGGGTTCGATTGCCGTGGGGGTCATAATGAAAAAAAAATTAAAATGTGATTTTTATATAAATATTACCTTGATACCTTCGACTGGCACTGAAGCGTAAGATTTGATCATCTTACCTTCATATTTTAAATTATCAAGATGCATTGCACTTAGCATACCAATTAGTGCCCTCTGCACCATTAGGTGCGGATAAGGGAAAGTAATAGTAGAGTTCTAAAGGCTCAATACGTCTACTACTACTACTACTTTCCCTTATCCGCACCCAATGGTGCATAGGGCACTGCATTGGTTCACCAATATACTCTCTGGATACCACATTTTTACGGTGATAAGTAATGTAGTTTTTTTTCGAACTTAATAGTAGAGGTAGTCAAGGTAATAAAATAATGAGAAATTGTAGGCCGGCGTTTCGAAATATATTTACTATCAAAATTATATATTTTATGCAATGAATTATTATACCAGTAGTTCCCCCTTCACGTCTTGTGAAGTAACAAAAATTTCTGCACTACGTCACAATTTGCAGTTTGCACCGCGTATGTATGTAGATGCATCATAATTCGATTAGTCTGGCATTGGGCTTCTGGGGAGCGCGGTAATTCGTCTTCCTTACCACAAATAAACACGTGAAACTGGGCCCCGGGGTGCAACCGAACACCCCACAACACAAAACTCCCGCTAGAGATCTATCGGGGGGCAGTTTTTAAACTCTAAACTTCAGAGTCTAAATATTCATTGATCGTATTAGGTGTCTGCATCATGTTTGTAGATATAAACACTTTTTGCGGTATAACCATTAAGTATTTTATTTTATAAATATTTTTGATGTACAAGTCCATTTTAACACATAAAAATAAGCATAATTTAACAAAAAAGCAGTAAACAAAGTGACAGAACATTATAAATTGGTAAAGCTAATAGACAATAAGAATTACATTAAAATTTGGACACACTCAAGACAGTATCTAGATATAAAAACATAATTAATAAAATTAAGTGTCAATTATTTGTTCTGCATGCCCTCATTTTTAGTTTAACATCGTAGAACCTCGTTTTCAGTAAAATTTACAACGAAAACAATAAAATAGTTTTGTCAGATCC
>JAGVSP010002692.1:0-38137 GCA_022494985.1 Micrasema minimum
AAAAAGGCTTATTTTGTGTTTGTATTTGTTAAGAAAATCGAATGTGGCTTGAGATTGACCTTAGTGTAATTATTAGCGAATTGATTTTTTTAATGTCGGTTTTGAAAATATAAAAATAGACAATGGAAATACATATTTCATTATGACTCCTTTAAAGTATAACCCAAGGCCCAAAAGAAATGTGGTTGATTTTTCAGACTGGATTTAAAATAAGATTACTTCGATCAACACTGCACTTAACAACACACTAGCATTACACTTGTATCTTGCCTTCATGTAACAAATGTTTAAGATTCACTGCACTTGGTCTACCAATGCAGTGCCCTATCCACCATTGGGTGTGGATAAGGAGAGTATTAGTAGTATGTATAATACCCATCATCATAATAATATTTATGATTGAAAAATATAAAAAAAATATGTGTACAAATTATTTGTATAACTAATAAAAGATAAATAAAAATACTTGATACTTCTTTATTTGACCAGTTAGCGCTTTCACCCTGTAACGGGCATCTTCAGACTGGTATAAAAAAAATCAAATATGTGTACATTTAACATGATTGTTTACATTTTACCTGCGTATGTTGACATGATGTAATGGCATAAATTATAAATCCATTAATTGTGCAATAATTAGGATTACCATAAAAGGATGTTGACAATGGTTCATTATAGAGTCTGTTGACAAACAGCAGGTGTATGGTGTATTATAATATGCGGCCGAGGTTCCTGATCCGCGGTAGATTTGGGCAGATATTGGCATACCTCTGGCTTGAGGTTGTGGGTAGCCGGTAGCCGGTAGCCGGTAGCCGGTAGCCGCACGTTTTTGGACTGCAAATGTTCACAAATCAGTGCTCACTGCTCACTGCTCTCACTCGAGCAATGTCCGCATTCTCAACCTATAGAAATATCGCATTTGTGATCGATCGCGTACATTACCTTGCATACGCATAGATATTATACAAGTCGAAGACACATTTTGTCAACCTTCAATCTTTAGTGATATTGTTTAAATGAATATGTAAAGTAAAGCAGCGTAATTGATTATTATTATTTATATTTCGTTGGTTTTGTAAAATAGTCATAAAGCGTAAAAATCTCATTTCTTCTGTTTTTTTCTTATAACATGCTTGATCATACCCGAGCATCTGTTAGCTGACAATCGCTGAAAGTCTACGTCATATTATAAATAAGCTTGTAATAACATAAAAAATAGTTTAAAAAAATATTTAAAAAAAATTGTAGGCTTTGTTTTTTTATTTATTTATTTAATTTTTTTTACTTGTATAATTTAATTTTTTTTTTGAAATCTATGAAACACCTCACTGGGCAAAACCCGTGCTGAGGTATTAATTTACGATTTTTCTTTTCTTTCTTTTCGTAGGTAGTAAATTTATATTAAATGTCTATTTTGGTGGGGTGACCATCTCAAGACACTTCTCTGGGCCCATCTCATAAAGCCACTTTTTCGCAAGTAGGCAAAATTTATTTGTATCCTTCTCTCTTATTTATTTTCTGGTGGGATACAATTATAAAATTCTGGGAGCCACATATATATATGTGACTTCTTTGACCAAATGCAGTTTTCATTTTTAGGTGTCACATATAGCTGACCCCCTTTTATTTCTTGTGTTGTAGATAGTATTTTTAATGTATCCACCATTTACATGTGCATATTTATAACGATAATTTTAATATTCCAATTTTCCTTATTGAAGGTGTAATCATCTAATATTTATTTCGATATTGTTGTTATGATTATGCGTTTACGTGGATTATTTTAGTGAATTAGAAGCACGATCTTTAATCATTTAAAATTGCAACTAACAATAATGTATTTCAGTTGGAAAAGTAGATATTTGATTCATATTAACAAAATGTAGAGAAACGGAGTGAAATTGGATACCCACAGAAATCCCAGACTTTCGTTTGAATTTCTCTAAATATTCCACAGTTTCTGTACGGCATCAGGGGGTTGTTAATTAAGGCTCCGACATGAATTATTAGCGCCTTCCTCGGTTTGTCAACATTATTACATCCCGACCCCTTCGTTTGTTTAGCGCTCCTGCCGAGGCGAGCGAGGTAGGGAAGGTGAATAATAAGCCTCCGGGTGTAAAGCATCAACTCTGCAATAAACTTACCTCCGCACACATGTAATCGTTGCCGAGATATCTCGGTACAATGACTACGTATGTATGAATCATTTTTAGTGATCGATGTTATTTCGACATAAAATAATAAAAAAATACCTTTTCCGGTATGAAAAACACAATGTTCTATTATCCACCGTGAAAAAATTGAAATTGCTATTGAATGACAGGAGTTATAACATAGAAAGAGGTTGACTGGATCCCAAAACCTGGAGGTTTAAAGATCGTGGTTAAACTACTCGTACATCTGCAATTCTTCAGGTTCTGTGTCAGGTCTTTTCAGTTCTACAGTATAAATTCTAACTTGGACATGAAATGCTTTTCTCAGCTATCTTAAAATTGAGTTCCATCTCATTTCTTACTATCGATCGTGAATAAAATGAATAATGTGGAAAATTTTATTATTATCGATAGTCAGGTTTTTAAATCAGTTTAGTTTTAAAAAAAACGTTTCAAATATTAATAGTTTAGATTTTGGATTGCATCATTGCTGATTTAAAAAAACTTTTGGTTGTCTGTAAAGTCGGTTTACGGACGATAACTTTACGTAATAACGTCATAGAAAACATTGATGAAAAATAGCATACTTTTATGAATTGAATTGAATTATTATTACTGAATTATCATTATTTTGTATAATACAAAGCAGGAGTTAATTGAAAATTATCATTTTTTTGCACTCGTTAATTTCACTTTCACTTTGTAGCTTGTGTGCTGCTGCTGTCTCCCTTCTACTCGGACGCATTGGCCGATGGAGTGGAAGCGAGATTGATACGTCACAAACCGAACGCTTAGGCCGATCGTGCCTCTATCGCTTGTTCCGCGCTCTCGCTTGCACACTCGGCTCAGGCGGAACGTGACAATGAGTAATGCTTTTTCATCGATTTATTAGACGTTGTCACGTCAATACGTATAATATTTACTTATTGTACATAGTACCTTTTACCCTTTGCAATGTTGTAATCAATTACAAATATAGCCATGCGTGTTACCATTTAACAGCTCGTCCCGGATATTTACAATCAGTATAATATCTGCAAAGTTATGCATTTAATACAGATAATCATCACAATAATTAGTTCTGAACTTCTGTACACATCGTAACTGAAGTGATTATATTACAAATTTTATAACGATATCATTTCAAGTTCACGGTTACTCAACGTAATCTCAAGACACGCCATATATACCTCCGTCTGTCTGGAGGCTGGAGGGTATTCTGAGATTACAAAATAACATTCAAGAACCGCTATATCTATTTGAGTTTTTATTGTTTAAGGGGAATTTATTTTCCCTCACTAAAAATTTTTGCTATACTAAATACCGAATAGAAAATATACCTACAAAATTGTACTTTTTGTATTTCGTTTAATTCATTAATTTTTTCAACGCAGTTTGATAGCTAAATTAATGCAAAATACCTTTATTGACAATATTGATAAGAAATTATAAGAGTAATAGTTATGGTGTATTTTATGATTTATTAATCCATGTATATTAATTTATTATTAACTTGAAACTTTGTCCGCCTCGTGGTGTAATGGTTAGCGCGTTGTGCTACCATGCATGAGGTCGCGGGTTCGATTCCCGTTGGGGATCAACGTGAAATATTTTTTCATATTATGTGGTTTTTGTGTTAATATTTCACGTGTGATACCTTGGATTGGAACTGAAGCGTAAGACTGATCATCTACCTTGTAATAGATTGATGATTCACTGCACTTATTTTAATGCAGTGCCCCTGTGCCGGATAAGGGATGTAGTAGTAGTAACTAGAAACTGACGATTTTTTAAATATAAGTTAAAACAGGGAAATTTTAATCACAGAATTTGTGTTTATGATTTCGGTTTTAAAAATTGTAGTCTATTGAATTAGTAAAATTTGCTTTCCATGAAAGCCTTTCCCGTGCAGTTAACCGCAATTCAAATGCATTCGATATGAAAATGGTTTTCAAGCTTTTTCCGTGTTCAATTGTCAAAATTCAGAATAATAATGAATGGCTGTATTATGTTCGTTTTTTTGCATCAAACTAAAATATAATTAATTTTTCTAGTATTGTGTACATTTAACATCTGGACTTAATGTAGGTATAGGTACATTTTTCTTGAATCATTGACAAGCAAACTTTGTATGTAGTAACAATTATTATTACTATTAGTTTTCAGTTCGACGTTAGTGGAGTAATTAATTTAATGAATAAAAAACTTTTGGTTGTCTGTAAAGTCGGTTTACGGACGATAATTTTACGTGATAACGTCATAAGAAAACATTAATGAAAAATAGCATACTTTTATGAATTGAATTGAATTACTATTACTGAATTATCATTATTTTGTATAATACAAAGCAGGAGTTAATTGAAAATTATTTTTTTTTCCATAATTTTTTTTGCACTCGAATTCAAATATCTGTTTACGCTTAAATTACAATACAAATTAATTACTAGTAACAATGTGTTATTAACAATTTAATTACAACTTATATACATAAATATGATGATATATTATGATGTTTAAGATCCTCCAACCTGTGTTATTTTGTGAAGGATAGGACGATGATAGGAAATAGATGCGTCACAAACCGAACGCGATTCATCGATTTATTAGACCTTTATCACGTCAAAAAAATAAAAAAAAAATAAACTATTTTATTAAGAAGAGCCGTTCCCACCAACAACATTGTTTTACTGCCATAAATTGAAAGGTGAATATATTAAACGTGCGAAATACATTGTAATCACAAAGTACCTCGCAATCGTTTGGCGGTGACCCGTGACCGCCCCCTGACTGCTGACCTTTTCTCTCGTTCCCGTCTCTGTTACTTTCTCCGCGCGGGCGGGGACGATGGAAATATCAGTCATGGTCGTCCATGGTCTATTTATAATAATGGTATATTATTATGTTTATGATTCCTCGACGCCGACGGCCGACTTGGCTTTGCCATCGATCGCCGCCAGTTTCGCCATCCGTCCCGCGACCGCGTGGTGTTCGGCATTCAGCATTGGTATTATCGTAGATAGTGTTGCGCCGCGCGATGTGCCGCTGCCGCATGCCGTGTGCCGTGTGGCGGTTTCTAATTTCTGTGAATGAGTTTCATTCAGAGCTATGTTTGCACAACACTATTTATTTACCTTTGCCGGCCGCTCACGATTCAATAACGCACTTTATTTTTTAAATGTTTTGTATTTATTTATATTATCACCATTAACTTTGTAAATCATTGTAAACTTTTTAAAATAAAATAAAAATCACGAATGTTTTTTAAATGTAAAAAAGTGAATCAGAAAAAAACAAAGTGAGGTCTTTTACGTTATTTTATTAAAAAAATGTTTTGTATTTATTTATGATAATGTTTTTAAAAAATAGTAGTAATAGTTTCGCATACGTGCATGAGAAATATGAATTATTCAAAATTATCTATTATATTATTATATAGTTATTGTACTAATGTTTTAAAATAGTACATACCCATCTTATTTTCTCAATGTTAATATATATTCTCGTTTGTTGCAGTATTAAAATGTCTCCGGTTATCAACTGATCCTGTTACATTAAAACTCAAAAGAGGTAATAATTACGCAAACCATTACTATTTATAGCCTTTAAATCGTTACATAATTTTATTTAACAATTGCTTTGTGCTTTGGTTCACAATTTTTATTGAAATAAATAAAAACTAATTATGTATTTTTCATGAAAAAATAACGTTATCTTTTGTAATTTATATAGTGCAATGAAGTTAAGTATGCTCCAGGCAATTGCAATAACCTATCATGTTATAATTCCCATAGAGCCAATATACTATCTACTAGGTATCAGGTTATGGCATTGCCTTGGGCAATATACTTAAACCTGAACATGGAAGTAATAGCATGTTTCTTCGTAAATACGTATTATGTATAGCGGAATATGGCATCCGCTTTTGGTTGGGAATATTTATGGAAAGTTTAAATCATGAATGTGAATATTTTAGTTGGACTCTGGTGCAGCCATTTTCCATTTCTACGCATTAGTTTCCTCATTAGGGCTTTAAACCTTTGGAGTTTGCATTCTGTATTTATACATGGAGTAACAAAACTCAAAGTACAACCCGAAAACTGCAAAATCTACCTTTTGAATCTGAGCTTAAAATTTTTTTTTTCTTCTCATAAAAGCTTTCAATAAGTAAAATTGCAAAAATTTATATTAAAATGCTGTTTTTTATTTTATTTTATTTATGGATAGTATCAATTTGACTTAATACGATATTTGATAACAGTTCTCGAAAACTATGGGTCAAATAAAAATTAAAAAATCTTCATAATCGACTCCAAATATTATGTAGATTCACTGGTTTCCCGCTTGTACATCGAGTTTTGTTACACCATGTATAAACTGATACACTGAAAAAAAACTATTTTTTCTTCTACAAGTTAACAGGAATTTTTAATGAAACATCAATATTTATGTTTAATAAAAATTATTAATATTTTATATGAATTACCAACATTTAGTTATCTTCCTGCTATGAGGATTGCAGGAATTCATAAAAAAGAACTCAAATTTTTGGACAAATTACTTTTAGTTACTTCTATCAGGACTGTCAGAACTCTGAGTTATATTATCAGGACGCTCAGCAATATTATCAGGACGCTGAGTAATGTTATTAGAGCGCTGCGAAATAATCGGGCGACTAAAAATAATTTGTCGAAAATTTGACTGCAATCCTTATTACCAGATTTTATTCTCAGTTTAGAGTAGCCAGTAAAAATATTTACCCAGTCAATTGGAATCATACACATTTAAATAAATTAAAATTTTTACACAGGTAGGTAATATATATTTTTTGTTAATTCATTTATGAGTCACAAACATCTCAATTTGATTATTCATTTCCATATACCTAGTTAGTAGTTACTACCTTTTTCATGTGATATAAAAAATGACAATAATGTAGGTACATTACATGAAATTTTACCATGAAATTCTAGGGTGATCAATGAAGTATTTGATCAGTAATATATTTTAAATAATTATTCTTGAAATATTCAGAGCAGTTTTTCTGTGTGATGGCACTGCTTTGCGATGCAATTTAAAGAAATTGTTAGTGTATTTTTAAAATATTTAAATCATTGTGCTTACAAGTTTTTGTTACTAACCATCACGCCGTTTCCCCGTAGGGGTAGGCAGAGAGGATAGAACACCATACCACTCTGTCCTGACACACTTCCTTCGCTTCCTCTACATTCATACACACGCCGATTATTCTGACTTTTCACATGTCCACTTTCAAGTACTTGTCGTACTTGATCATGCCATGTCTTTCTCGGCCTTCCTCGGCTTCTACATCCAGGCACACTTGCATTATAACTTCTTTTAGCCGTTCTTTCATCACTCATTCGCTCCAATGTCTAAAACTCCATTGCTTTGATTAAGGAATCCAACTATTGTTATTCAATCTTTTATTACTTTGTAATGATGTCAACAGATAATAACAGTTGGCAACATTAAGATTTAGAAAAAGTTGTATTTCCATTCTTTTTTTTAGGAATCTATGGCCGAGTTCCAATATTATTTTTAATACACACGTACTGTAAGAAATAGTATTAAATTTATTTTATTTAACTAATTAACTTACAAACCATAACTTCATTTCTCCGAAGAGATAGGCAGAGAAGGCATTCTGTCATGGTTCCTGTTACACTTTCTTAGCATTCTCCACATTCTTTTCATGCACACTTTTTCTGACTTTTCACACATCCACTTTCAAGTACTTTTGTTGTAGTCTACCTTGACTATGTTTTCTCTTTAAATGGGCATAATTGACTTTATTCTTGTATTCCAGATCCCCAAATCAAGGCACACGTTGGAAGGTACCTGTCTCCTGTGGGGTGCGGCCTACCTTGACTATGTTTTCTCTTTAATTGGGCATAATTTACTATATTCTTGTATTCCAGATCCCCAAATCAAGGCACACGTTGGGAGGTACCTGTCTCCCGTGGGGTGCGGCCTACCTTGACTATGTTTTCTCTTTAATTGGGCATAATTGACTATATTCTTGTATTCCAGATCCCCAAATCAAGGCACACGTTGGAAGGTACCTGTCTCCCGTGGGGTGCGGCCTACCTTGACTATGTTTTCTCTTTAATTGGGCATAATTGACTAAATTCTTGTATTCCAGATCCCCAAATCAAGGCACACGTTGGGAGGTACCTGTCTCCCGTGGGGTGCGGCCTACCTTGACTATGTTTTCTCTTTAATTGGGCATAATTGACTATATTCTTGTATTCCAGATCCCCAAATCAAGGCACACGTTGGGAGGTACCTGTCTCCCGTGGGGTGCGGCCTACCTTTGACTATGTTTTCTCTTTAATTGGGCATAATTGACTAAATTCTTGTATTCCAGATCCCCAAATCAAGGCACACGTTGGGAGGTACCTGTCTCCCGTGGGGTGCGGCGATGAGAACTCGGAATACATTCTGCCCTCTGACAAGAAGGGGAAGACAAACCACGCACAACAATCTAGTCACTACCTTCGCAATGCGAAAACAAATCACTAGTAACTATCTTATATTTATTAGTCTACTTTTTTTTTACAAAGCATGTAAAAATATGAAGTAAAATCTCATGTTTTTATGTAGAGATGCATGAGAGAATTTTCAATAACTTAATGGTATCTCTAAATTCTTGTGAAGTTGACTGAAGTTGGACAGTGTAGAAGGTCACTTTGTACTACTTCATACGTTACCTGTACCATCGACTTTCCAAGGAACTTAAAGAGAGTGCAGAGCTAACATTAGAATAATTAATGCTAAAGTTCTAACATTGAATTTTTGGATTTTTATTTTGATTATGTTGTTCTTTGATTCCTTTGAGCCAATCATGAGCGCTAGCACTTCTAAATGTATTATCATCCAGAATGAGCTCATGTTTATATACATAAATCTCAATATGAAATTAGTACTACCATATAAATTACTGACTTCTTTTGGCGATTTTATGGATATGCCAGAATAAAAAAAGGTTTACTGAAGTAAAAAATTATAACTCATATTTTAGTAAATTAATCACTGCATAAATTAATTTGGGTGTTGAAGAATGTAAAATTGGGGTACCTACTTACCTATTCATGATAATGTTTTTTTGCAGTTCATCATCATCTCCTTCACCAGAGCAGCTCCCATCACACGTGAAGCCAGATCCCGGCCACTCTCCCCCGCGCTCCAACGGCTGCAGTGAGCGTAGTAATAGCAGCAACGGGTGCACAGATTGGAGTGAGTACCTCCTGAATACATTATTACAGTTCATCATCGTCTCCTTCACCAGAGCAGCTCAGCAAATCCTGGCCTGGCTAATCAAATAATTATGGGTCTTCATTATCTTTTGCGTATGAACACATAGTTTGTAGAAATCACTCCAAATGGCGGAAAATTACTAAAATAATTAAGTTTGTCATTATCTCCATCCATCCGCATGAATTTTTGGAATTTCATTTATCTTGTACTGAACGATTACTTTAATTTCTTGAATACCAGCGAGATTTAAAATGGTGGTGAGAGGTAGTGTGCAACGGCTGCACAGAAAGAGAATGAGCAGCAACAATGGGGGTGGACAGTGGGGAGGGAATAGGAGCAGTGGAGGAGGGTGGGGTACCAGGATTCTGAGAATGAACACACAATCCTAACCCTCCAGATTTCTGCATTAGCTAATTAACGGGACATTCGTGACTTATTCGTATGATGAATCCTACCAAATCAGTATAAAATAAATGTTCCTGCGCTTCTGTGATCACCAAAGTAAACGCTCAAGACAGGTCCTTGCAAAATATATTGCATCTGTGATGTGTATATGACGGATAGGTACTGTGTTCGATTATTTAAAGACTTTTAATGCGCATTGAATGTGTTTAATTATACGCATCATCACAAGTGCTATATACAGGATGTAACAAAACTCGTAGTACAACCCGAAAACTGGTGAATCTACATCGTATTTGGAGACAATTGTGTAATATGACTTTTTAATTTGAGCTTGAAAAATAAATAAAAAATTTTCTTACAAAAGTTTTCATAATATGGGAGATTAATTAAAATTGCTCAAATTCTTATTAAAACGCGTTTTTTTATTTTGTTTTCTTTATAAATAGTATAAATTTGACTAAATACATGATATTTGATAACAATTTGAAAAAAACTATCGAAAAAAAATCAACTTCGTACTCAATTTTTCTTGAAAACTATAGGTCAAAAAAAAAAAAACTTAACAAAATCGATTCCAAATATGATGTATATTCACTGGTTTCCCGCTTGTACATCGAGTTTTGTTACACCCTGTATTTATTTTCATTTATATACATTGGTGATCGCAGTGCTGGATGGTGTAAATATGACCTAGCAAAAAATTATGTGTCACATTTTCAATAACATTAATATTACAACTGTTTCAAAGCTATTAGTAGGTAACTCTATAAATAAACTCTGTTCAATCGCTGATTGCTGACTGATTACATTAAAAAAATGCTACTACTTCTATTTTGCCTTATCAGCACTTAATGGTGTATATTTCATTTCATTGTTACACCAAGCGCTGTGAATCTTAATTCATACGCTTTAGCGCCAGTCCTAGGTATCACATGTTTTTCTATAAAAAAACCACAGCCTAATTTAATCACCTGTATTGGAACTATGGTCATTAAAATAGTCTTCAGTGAATGAATGGATGTGTTTTAGTAGGTGTGAAGCGTACACGATGACGGGTGAGCTGATGCTGAAGTTGTCTCGAACAGAGCGCAGCGGGGAGGGGAATCCTGGGGGGCGGGCCCCCAGCACACCCCCACCGCCACCACCACGCCCCCCGACATCGAACCCCCGACTATGACATCAACACGTAAGTCTACATTCTTGTTTGCATCGATGGTGAACAGCCTCTTTATCTTAATTTCATGCCACTAGTTTCCTTGTGTCAATTCCACTTATATGTGTCTTTCTTTCCCAGTTCTCACAATACTGCCATTAATTACATAGTTTTTGTATTTTGTCTCATTTTATCTCATACTGACTCTCTCTAACTCATGTAAATATTTGGTTTTTCTATATTTCTTCTATAAAATTGTTTTTGCCTTGTGCAATATAATAAAACTTATCCCTCCAGTTCTCCATTACATACTGCCATTTTACACATGTTTTTGTATTTCGTCTCATATTTCTCTCATATTGTCTTTTTCCAATTCATGTGTTTAGTGTCCAAAATTTTTTTTGTAAAAACTGCTATTTATACTTTTGTCTTGTACAACATGTTACCAGTCTGAAGATGCCCCGTTACAGGGTGAAAGCGCTAAATGGTCAAAATAAATAAAAGTGGAAGTGTACAAAGTTTTTTTTATTTAACTTTAATTAGTTATATATTCATAATTTAATCATGGAATTCCACCAAGTAATGTCAATAAAAAATAAAAATCAAATATTTATTTGTTATTTAATATGATTTGTAAATTATTTATAAACAACATTTTGAGTGTGTGCAAATACTTGTAAGCAAAAACAACTTGTGTCTTGTTGAGATGTAAATTGTTATGTTATTAAGTAATGATTATATTCCCTCACTGGGGAATGTTGTGTGCCGAGGGAAACATTTTTCATTAAATAAATATATTTTTGTTACGTATTGACTGCTGACCTCATTCATGGCTTTTCTGTATAGATACAACTCCACACCAGTATCACCCATAGACTCGAGAGTTTCCTCGAGCCCCTTGGTCCAGCGCTACAACTCGACTCCCGCCTCCACGGGTCTTGACACTCAGCCCTCTAGATGTTCAGAACCCGCTAAGCCTGAATCCACCGCCTTTACGTTAGTACCTCTTGTATTATAACTCTTCAAAAACTTTACATCAAATAATACCGTATAATGAAAGTGTGCATTATTTAGTCATTAGATCAAAAGTAATGTACTTCTAACACTTTCCCTCCGTATTTAACTCGTTTATTTCGGTGGTTGTCTGTCCAATTCAGTATACAGGGTGTAACAAAACTCGATGTACAAGCAGGAACCAGGGAATCTCCATCCTATTTGGAGTCGATTTTGTAGAATATTTTTTTTTGTTCAAAACAAAACAAAATCACCAGTTCTCCATTTTTTGTTCACCCTTAAATTGTTTTATTTACTACTTTGCTGGATAATTTTATTGATTAGAAATCGAGGACAACAATTATTGTCATATAATGTTTTCCAAGTATTTATCTTTTATATTCTAACATTATCCCCCGAAGTGCAATTAATGCAACCCACTCCATACAAACATATTTATGTTGAATTATTTACAAATGAATCTGTACGTTAAATCTAGGTTTAAGTCCACCCCCACCTCCCCCGACGTGCGCTGCTTTCGAACCCTCAGCCCGGCCCGGGGCTCCACGCCCCCTCCGCCCCCCCATCGCACCTTCCCATGGGGCTGCGTCAGAACTAGTCGCTCCGAGGACCACTTGCAAGTAAGGACTACAATTTTAAATTTGTAAATACAATTTTCAAGTATATCTTAACTCTTCATTTGATGATTTATTTCATCGCTGTACAGTTCAAATAACACTAAAATATTCTTCTTTTAGTTAAAACTACAGCATGGAGTGATTTACAGATAATGCTTTTCTGGGTTATTATACCATTTTTGTGTGCCAGAAAGGCATTATCAGAAAAGAGTTATCTGAATTTTCAAGGCCGTAAAAATCAACAAACTTTGATTGGAGCGAGTCAGGTGTGTGTAAAATGAACATTCTGAATAATGTCATGAAGCACACAGATTTTATAGTAGGATTGATGAAAATCTCTTGGTTTTTATATACATATCCAGTAATTTTTTATTTTTTATTTATTTATTTATTCATATAATACATTTGCAGTTTGAATTATACAAATTATACAAGAGGATGGCGACTCAATCAGTTAGTGACCCATGACAATGATCTGGCTCCGACTCACTAGATAATCCGTGTCGAGTCAGGGCATAGTAATGTTAGCAAAGTTTTAAATTAAATTACTATTGGTTATCACACCCACTTTTTAGTAGTGCTATACTGATAATGCCCCGACTCAACACGGATTATCTAGTGAGTCAGGGCCAGACCGTTGCCATGGGTCGCTACTGATTGAGTTGCCATCCTCTTGTATAATTTGTCCTTTTGTCTAATTTAATTATTGTGAAATTTTAATACTTAAATAGAATAAACTCATTTTTAAAAACATTTGATTGCCTTTTTGTCTGTAGCCAGCTGCTTCTGTAATCTTTTCAACTGATAATTAGATGCATATTATATGCATGTTCGCACTATAGGTACCAGCTTGGCATAATAACAATTATCATATGTGGAATAAAGGTCAATATTCAAGTGACTGAAGTGATTCTTAATAAAGTAGAGTGATTCTCATGTATCCTACGTGTGAATTTTCTCTTCTATGTTTACAAACTGTCCCAGTTTCAGAAGGAGTCGTCGATGAGCGCAGTGGCCATAGATATAGAGGACGATGACGTCACATCCTCCCTCAATACACTACTGGACACGCGGCCCGACTCTCGAGGGACGTCTTCGGGGCGTCACCCCGCCACGCACCCCACTGACAGGTACAGAATACACTCGCAGCACCAATGTCCTTACCTATACGTAGTTTTATTGTTTTCATGAATCATCAAAAAAAGGGGTGAGAGTCTTCATCGTGTCCTTAAATTATCATTTTACTATTTTTTAATATAAACTCACATTTACAGATATTAGAAAATAATAAACGTGTTTGGTCACATTTGAAAAAAACTGTCATATACTAAAAAGCCTTCCGAATCGTATAAATTTTGGTTAAAAAGAAGAAGTATTGTTCCATTTAAAATCAGTATTAAAAATTGACATTTTATTCATATAGTTTTTTGTCCAATGCACATTTTAGCTCAGACTGTGTTTTTCCATCAACCAATCAAATTTTGTGCATCAAAAAGTGTTTTGTCCGTCTCTTCCATCCAAAGCGTATTATGTCCGAAATTAAAAATGCTTTTTTGGCTTTATTTAATACACAATTTATATTGATTTATTTTAGTTTAAACTTGGTTGAAAAAATATTTGTAAAAAAAAATTACAAAAGTATTTTTGACATATCCCAAAAAAATTCAATGTGACAAAACATGTTTTGAAAATTTGCTCCTTATTTGTAAACAAGACAATTGAAAATATACAAAGTCTGTTTTTTCAATTGATTTTGTGTAAAAGGAGTACTTATATAGATTAAAATAAAAATTGAACTTGTGTTTTAGAATTGTTTGGACATACAATGCACCTGTTTCAAGTTCCTCAGAGAAGAATACTTCTCAGTACAATGGCTCAAGCTCAACTACCGCTACGTCCAATTCTACTTCTGTATCAGAAGGAATCTCACCCCAAAGGTATCCGATACATTCTCATTCATTTAATATTCACAATCTTGTAGAAAAGCCACTATATATTTTTTAATGATTTAATTATAATATTTAAGTTATATAAGAAACAGAATCGTTCATCTTTAACCCTTTCTCCATGTCCCTTTAAAAAATTTAGTAATACTCACAAGCATCATATCAAATTAAAGTATATCATAATACAATATAACTAAAATTTATAAAGCTGATAGGTATAATCAGATACTAAAGTCAACAACGGTCATATCAGTGTTCTAGACGCAAGACATGGGTTAATACTAGTGATTCCTCAGGTACCCAGGCAGCTAGCCATAACTTTTAGTAGTGGTTGATTGTAATCAGTTTCATATTTAACTTATTCGCCCACTGTACCCAATTGGATATATGGTTGATCTGATCAAGTCTTTATCATTATGTTATTTATTTATTCACAAAGCCAATATTATAGGTAACTTGGCGGCCTCCGTAGCGTAATGGCTAAGACGCTAGACTCACGATACGGAGGTTCCGGGTTCGATTCCTGGTGAGAACACAAAAAAAAAAATCAAAAGTGATTTTTCTCAAGCCTGGGTGTTTGTGACGTTGTTCCCCTCTGTAATTGGGCTCCCTGGCCTAATGAGGTGGTTAAAAAAAAAAAAAAAAGAAAAAAAAAAAATAAAGAAAACTATTAAATAGGAAAATCAAAGAAATCGGGAAACAGGAATCAGCATTCTGATTTTCATCAGTTTAGTGAGGTTTAAAGCCAAACAATGTGTACCGAACTGGGTACAGTGAACAAATAAGTTAAATGAAGTGCTAAGATACAAATTGTTACTTGTAAATAGATTTTTTTGAAATTCTAAATTTATAATTTTTATTTAAGCAAATAAAGCTACACGAGATAACTAATGATTGGTACAACTGATTTGTCTGGCAGATCTCTCTCCCCCGCCTCCCCAACGAGCGTGTCGAGCTCCGTGATGTCGAGCGCATCGGCGTCGCTGTCGAGCCGCACGCCCCCGCGCAGCGCGAACCCGCCGCACCTCGGCCACAGCGCCAGCGAGGCCGTCTCCAACATCTCCAGCCCCGACTACCAGGACCAGCCTGTGGACATGCTCATCAGCCAGGAAATGGAGGTCTGTTCATCAATTCTGTATTGTTGAAATAGTGCATCCATACTACTTTAAGAATGTAACGTAGAGTCTACTGGAATCATTAAAAAAATCACTAAAAACAATATTGATTATTATTATTATGGATAATTTATATAGCGCCGTTTTCGTATAAATATACCTCAAGGGCGTTTGATGGCATAGAGTGCAAACTGTCAAGTGCAAGATTACTCAATTTGATTAAATGCGATTTTAAAGTTTACATCATAATACAATTTATGAGTAAATAGCAAATGCATATCCATAATATTATTAGCGTAAAAATGATAGTAGTCATAGTAGTGTACATCAGTGATGTCTGCCGAAAAAATAAATCTCAGTGCTGTCTGCGGAAAAAATAATCTCCATCGGTTCTTAAGAGTAGGTACCTACTTGGCGGCTCTGTGGGCCTCCGTAAATTAGGTTTCTGTTTGTTGGGGCCATTGATTAATTAATACATGTATTAGGAGTTTTAGCCAATCAATTAAAGGTGGAACAACCAAAAATCGAGGCGCCGTAGCGCCAAATAGCCCTGCAGGGCTAGCATTGTTATCGCCGACTGTTATCTGCTAGTTAGAATAATTATGACAATAATAAGTGAAATATCACATGAAATAATTGTGTACCATAATATAGTATTGTCATAAGAGATATGGAAAATGCACTTAACTCATTTATACCTAAAATTGCTCTTGTCATGTCTGCGATCTATGCCATCGATGTATTCGTTAAAACATCGCCATGTTGATGTGCAGAGCAAGCACAATTATAGCGTGGTCCTCCCTCCTCATCAGGTGTCGGACCCCAGCGACTCAGACTCCACAATCCTGGTGTCAGAGCCGTGCAGCCGGCGGCCTAACCCGCCGTACAGCGAGAGCGAGAGCCTCGACCACCGAATAGTCATCCAGGTCAAGGGGGCCGACAAGGAGCGCCTGACCAACGGCGACGGCGGCAGCCCCCGGAACACCCTGGGGAAGGCCAACAGCCAGAACAGCGATCCCGGACAGCACACGCCGGAAGCTCAAGGATATCACGTTAGTGCTGCTCTATATAATTATCGTCAATGTACATCAGATATTAGTCATGTGATCTTGACCACATTCTGATCTCGGTTACATAATCGATTAATATTGATTTATTTTAACCTTTCTGTACAATGGCATACGATTGCTAAAAAGCAATATCTTCCAACCAACCAGAAACAGTGGTGTGAGTGGGTCAAGTCTACGAATCTTACCACTGTTTTAATATAAAAATTAAAAAGAAAAAACACATTTTTTTAAATTTTTTAATATTTTTTATTTCAATATATACATAAAAGAAAACAATACATGTCCTACTGAGTTGCCTACTGCAACTCGTCAGTAGGTGCATAAATACAAATTCAACTACTACAAAAATAAAATATTACAGGAAGCAAAGGAAGTGTGCCAGGACAGAGTGGTTCTATCCTCTCTGTCTACAGCTTCGGGGAGATGGTGTGACGGTTAGTTAGTTAGTTACTATATTTGTCTGCCTCGTGGTGTAGGGCTGCCATGAATGAGGTCACGAGTTCGATTCCTGATGGGGGTCAATATTAAATATTTATTTGTGATACCTTGGATTGGCGCTGTAGCGTAAGACTGATCATTTTGCCTAGGGATAAGGGTAAGGGAGAGTAGTAGTATATTTTACGAGTATAATATATAAAATACTTATAATATTGTGATGTAAAGTACATCTGCTTTTATAATTGGCATGAATTTAACAACGGTCCTTTTGTTCAGGAGTTACGAGATGAAGAAGTGTGCGTTGGCTCATCGTGCTCTTCCCCTGAAGAGGCGTGCTCGGAGGCGGACGCCGACTCTCTGCACTCCTTCCACTACAGCCCCAAGGCCGTGGACATCCCCTCCGCCATCCGTCTGGCCAAGCGGCTCTACGGGCTCGACGGCTTCAAGAAGTCTGATGTTTCTAGGCACCTTAGCAAAAAGTAAACAAATATTAATTCACATTTTTAGTGCATTTAGATATGACTAGGCAGAATGGGGAATGTTGTAATGTCCAATGGCCATTAAACCCAGCCTTTGATGAGTCATAAGCCCTGTAAAAGCCTAAATATTCAGATTCCCTTCCAAACTCATCTCATCTCAGTGAGATTTCAAATATAATTTTACATTTATTACCTATTGATTCTATTGCCATTTATTTGTAAACTAAATTAACATAATACTATCTCCTGAATGAAATTTGGTAGCACCTCTTGGCAATGGGCCGTGTTGCAAGAATTTAGCACTACTACAAACTTATTTACTGGAAACCTACTTAACTAAATAGAAGAAAAAAAACAACTAGATACAGGTTTTTTTTTTTTTTTTAAATTACATTTTTTATTTATTACATATTACAATTTACATTTTTTTTTAGATCTATAAATACCTCACTGGGCAATGCCCGTGCTGAGGTATTCACATACAATACTTTATTTTTTTTCCTTGTAGGTAGTATAAATTTATATAATACTAAAGGTATCCAAATTATTTATTTTATTTTCATAAAAGTTGTTTGGAACAACCTGAAATGTAACCGGCTAATCATTTAATCCAATTAACTCAGTTATTTTTTGTTTTATTTCTGCTCCTAAGCTCCCCAAGTTTTCTTCTATAAAGCATTGGTACATTTTCTGCTTTTTAATGAGAGCAATTTTTTTGTATGTTTGCAGTAATGATTTCTCCCGAGCAGTAGCGGAGGAATACCTTAGATATTTTGTCTTCGAAAAGGATACCCTCGACGGAGCCCTCCGGAAGTTCCTGAGACAGTTTTGTCTGACTGGAGAGACTCAGGAGAGGGAGCGAGTACTAGTACATTTCTCTAGGAGGTATTTGGACTGCAATCCTGGAACATTCAATTCGCAAGGTAACATTTATTATTGAAATTATAAAAGTTTACTTTATTTGGATGAGTGGGTTCCATTAAAAGTAAAAATAAAGCTTCGCTTGCATAAAACCTGTTGTTGAAATTTCATAAAATTGTTGTCAACTTCAGTGTGCAACAATCACCCATTGATACACTTTAGTATGTGTGATGAAATGTGCCACTAATATTTTAAAGTGCACAGGAAAATGGTTGATATCATGTAATTTTTTTTGTGATGCATAAATTTAGGCCATTTGAATCAAGTACATCTGTCTCTGATCTGAAAACTCATAATCGCCTATAACTAATTTACATAAGAATCCATGGGAATGCATGGGATATAAGACCGTGCTAATGGGTTTTAGGCGGTTATGAGCTTTAGTGAAAGATGTAGATTCTTTGTTTCTAATGTCTTCAATTTGTTTGTAGATTTATTACATATTCATTTCATTTTCCTTCCAACAGATGCAGTTCACACATTAACATGTGCAATAATGCTGCTTAACACGGATTTACACGGTCAGAGTGCGGGGAGGAAGATGTCCTGCGCAGAATTCATAGAAAACTTGGCCGACCTAAACGACGGCGCCAACTTCCCCCGGGAGGTTCTCAAGCTGCTGTACCACGCTATCAAGAGCCACCCTCTGGAGTGGGCGCTGGACCCTGAGGGTGGCGAGGGGGCGGAGGGCGGCGGGGAGGGGCGCGGGGAGGCGCCCCCGCCCAGAGGCCCCGCCCCCGGCCACAATCCCTTCCTCGACGTGCCCGACCGCACCCAGGCCGTGGAGTACAAGAAGGGATACGTCATGAGGAAGTGCTGCCTGGAAACCAACGGGAAGAAAAGTAAGTGCATTAAATTCCACTCACTGTTTTGTGTATCACCCCGTGTGTTGTTTACCTAAAAAGGAGTTTTATCAAAATACCTAAGGGCGGTTTATAAACATTGTAACATTTGATATACTATTAGGGTAACATTTGGTAATTAAAAAAAAAGATTTAATTTTACCTGATTAGTATATCAAAAGTTACTAATAGGGTAAATAGGTCCTAAAAATGTATAAAACTATTTATTCAGTCACAATAAAAAGCAATCTGTTTTAAAATACTATATCATTGATGGAAATTTGAAACATCTTGAAAGTACCCAAGTTCTAAAAAATTGTACTTTTAATCAGGGGCGGCTAAAGGGGTTCAAAACAGGGGGGTCATTTAAAAAAAAAATGTTTTTCTTATTTTAAGAAATCCGAATTGAGTTACTTACATTCATATGGATCCATTTCAATGCACAAATACACTTTTTGGTTAAACTTATAACTTTAGTTTAAATTAAATACTCAAATGGAAATACAAATATATAGATTAAAACCATTTACAAAACTTAATTATTTTAATGTTTAAATACTTTTTGTAAATCAAATCAATTTTTCTGTCTTTACTTGTAAAAAAAAATGATATGCACTGTCTAGTTGAACTCTAATGTCTGTTGATCGAAGTAACATAAAACTGGTCGAGTTGCTCATCTGTCTCTTTTTCTTTTTTTTAAGGTGTTTTAAATCTGAAATTCTTGTCTCAGTCTATTGTGTTTCAGATTTGCAATCGAAAAGTAAACAATGAAAACAAAAATAAACATTTCGGATATCATAACCACATACCCAATTACTTAAATCGTAACTTTTAGTTTTAAAATATCTTTTTTATATTTTTGTTATTTGCACTATTTTCAAGACAGGTAATGGTCGTTGTTTGAACTCTTTTTTCGTAGTTTAATACTATTTCTTTTAAAATTTTACTAACGGATTCATCTTGAATATTTATATAAAACACCATTTATATATTTATATAACTACCACTTTAACTCAATGGTTTTTTCACTATAAACACTAAACGATATTTCTAATAGTCCTGAATAAATATGATAACATACATAATATATATAAAAAAATTACTTTCACTTTTTTCTACTCGATATCCAAATTAATCAAATCATCAATATTTTAAAACAGGAAACAAATCACTTTCTCGTCAAACGCGACGTAGATGATTCAGATAATGCTAAGAACTGAAATATAATAATGATAAACTATAAAGATAAACCACTGATAAACATAATATGACACTGCGTCGTCTTTGTTTCAGACAAACCAAGGCCTAAAATATTACACGTGTTAATTACATTTTCAAGTATGACTATACCCATCTCGTTTATTTTCATTAACTGCAAGTATGTCTGTCTCAAAGCCGGCATTGACCCATAACGTATTATCTTTTAATACTGAAATTATCAACAAGAAATTTGACATATCCCTGTTTGTATGGGATGGGACTGCTTTACCTACAGAAACTCGCGGTCAATACAAAAATTGACCGCGAGTTGATTTTTCAACTCGTATATCGTAGATGCGCAAGTTGGCAGTTATTTTATTGTTTTAAAAAAGGGGTGTTTATTTATGTTGCCATACATTTAAGCTATTGTATTTTTATGTAGGTTGAAGAAGTAAAATAATATTTTTGTATTTTTTTATTTAATTTTATATTTTTAAATATGGGTCCTCAAGTTTGAGAGGTCATTGACCCTATGACCTATAGGGGTAGCCGCCAATGCTTTTAATGTAATTTGTCAAACAATGCATACTGTGCTTATATTCCCGCTGAAATTGGTCAGAAAAATAAAAAAGTGGGGCTTTTATCTCATTCTCACATATAGAATAATGTAATATTATTTATCATAAAAAATAATTGGTCAGGCATTTAAAAGCTAATATTATAATACGACTACTACTACTACTAAGTTCCCTTATCTGCACCCAATGGGCACTGGATGAGTACACCAAGTATAAATGCCCCTATAATTTTTTGTGTAGTATGACAATTTACATTGGTCCAATTTATTTTTGAATACAATCAACTGTGATGCTGTAACTATTTCTTGAGGTTAGCCTATTCCGTTATAAAAGGGGTTGTCAAATATTGCGATATTTCGATTTGCCATTGACGATATAGACAGAGGATTTAATTTGAAATTCACCACAAAATCACTGCTTCTTCTTTTGACAACTGCCAGAAATATCCTCACTTCTGGATATAAGTGCAGTGTATTTTATACCTACATTTTAACTCAAATAGTTGACACTTTTCGTTACCGCCAATTTAGCCACATCATAGCATACATTGAATTTTACAACTTTTCCTTCATCGTATCTCATTTCATTTTTTATACTCTCCATAAATTAAAAATAAAATCTCATTTATACATTTAAAGAATGTAATGTTCTTCCCTGGGAAATCCCATACATCCCATATTTTCCCACTTTTTATACTTATTTCAGTTTTTTTAACTAGTGACATATTTTATGAAAACTATTTTATAACTAAAAAGTACCTAATTGCTAATCGGCCATCAGTGATGAAATAAAATAACATTTTATTTGCAGCTCCATTTGGCAAACGCGGGTGGAAAATGTTCTACTGCACACTTAGGGATTTGATACTATATTTACACAAAGATGAGCATGGATTTAGAAAAAATCAAATGTCGGACAATCTGCACAATGCAATAAGGTAGAATATACACGCTTTCTATCAAATCTATCAACCTCACGCTTACTTCAACTGTGCCATATTATAATGATATATTTCATTACAATTGACATCTCAACAGGGGCGAGAAGTTTGGAATGGAATGGGGAATGTTGTAATACATCATGTGGCCACTTAACCAAGCCGATGACAGGTCATAGGCCCTGTAAACGCCTAGATTCCCTTCCAAACTTCTCGTCACTGTTGGGATGTCAATTGCAATTTAATGTAAAGCCGTATTGGGTGAAATCCAGATTTGTCTAAAAGTATTTGGACACACTCCTAATTGGACACACCTTAAAAACAGGTATTATTAATTTTATCTCTGTGGATTATTGATATTGTTGCATTTTCAGAATTCACCATGGCCTGGCTACAAGAGCAACAGATTATACCAAAAAAGCACATGTATTTAGATTGCAAACTGCAGATCAAGCGGAATATTTATTTCAAACAAGGTAAATCCACTTTTATTATTTTGACATACTATGACACTATGAATTTATTGTAAAACTTAATTTAAGTAGTTCAGTTTATAAAGAAATTATTTTTTTGCGAGCTATAACTGAAAATATTTCTTATCTTATATTTATATTATATGTGTTGTTTTATTTTCAGCGATTCTAAAGAATTACAGTCTTGGATTGACACAATAAATTTTGTTTGCGCTTCATTTTCTGCACAACCTCTTGCTGGGGCTGTCGGTTCACAGAGGAAATTCCAGAGGCCCCTTCTACCGTGCTCACACACCAAGCTTACTCTGGTAAATACTCAAATCTGAAAATCTAATTGTGTTAAGTTTTTCTAATAGTCTAGTTGTGTCTAGCCCAAAGTCCATTTTGTATAAAACGGGTTCTTGGACAACAGTCATGTTTTTGATCTTGGTTTTACTCTTAAACGAAATACAGTGAAACCCGAAATTACGTTTTTCAAGGAACCGACAAAATAAAATGTAATTGGAGGGAAAATGTAATTTGAGGGAAATTTAAAAAAATGTTAATTTCACTTTTTATTGAAAATCCTCTTGCTGTTGATTGTTACAATACTCAGATAACTTTTTGTTTTGGCATGATGTGCGAACGAGTCGAAACGAATACGGATACTGAATACTAACAGTTAAATTCGAATGAAATCATCAAGTGTAAGGAAAAAAAAACGTAAAACTGGGATATAGATGTACCAAATAATTCAAATTTCCAACCACACCAATACCAACAGTTAAATTCGAATGAAATCATGTTGGCAAAAAAAAAATAATTTTTTTTTGTTGGTATTATTGAAGCAAACTTCATTGTCTTAGAGCTGTCAGTTTTCAATACGAAATTTTCGTACGTAAATTGCGGAAAAAAAAACGTAAAACTGGGATTTAAATGTACCAAATAATTCAAATTTCCATGGGACTTCAAAATAAGACGCAAATGGCGGGAAAACGTAAATTGCGGGGACGTAATTTGCGGGTTTCACTGTATTGCATAATAAATTTCACTGAATGCTGGTTCTAATAACATTGAATTAGCCATAATGTGTAATAATTTAAAAAGCAAAGATATTGAATAAGACATTTTCAGCTTATGTATGCGCTCGCACTTGGACGTAGGATTTATATTGATTTGTTAACATTATTTATGTAATCAAGGAACTTTTTTTGTAATATTATGATTTTGAATTATCTGCAGCGTGAACAGTTACGAGACCACGAGGAACGATGTGAGAGGATCGAAGCGGAATTAAAACAACCCCGTCAACCAGGAACCTCACATCACCAGAGAGAGAAGGAGGCCTATCTACAGAGCGAGGTGAGATTTCTAAATTTCTACTATTATACTTTCTAGTAAATGAATCTATCGAATAGTAAGGTAGATTATCTAATCAATTTTAACCAATAAAATACTTTTATTTTACTTTATATCAAGGAATGTAGAAGTGTAACGAATAGCCCTGAGAAAATTGCCTATGCAAAAACTTGATGAGGTTCCTTTAGTTAGCAACCATTGTGACAATACTTCAAACACAGTCAATTGAATGGTTGGTGATCTACTTGCTTCTAGTAAAAGCTGTCACAAGTACAATATGCTCACTCTGTGTCCCCTTAAATGGTACATTTTTTGAACATCCTTGGGTAATTTCTTGTGAATAGCTGGTAATTTTAAAATCCTGTAAAGTGTTGTGAGTTTATAAACGTTTTCAGTGTGTCCAAGTCCCTGTAGAAATTTTAATGTTTTGGCATATTATTCGCTTCACGGTGTAGTGCTTAGCGTGCATTAGGTTGCGGGTTCAATTCCCGATAGGGTTAATTTGAAATATCTATTTAAATGTGATTTTCACATTAAAATATTTCATATAATGTGAGACCTTGGACTGGGGCTGAAGAGTAAGATTGATTACCTTGCCTTCATGTAACAAATTGTTAAGATTTACTGCACTTGATATACCCATGCAGTGACCTAAACACCATTGGGTTCGGATGAGGGAAAACATAGTAGTGTTCAAGATAAAGTTTTTCTTGCACATTTTTGGGCTTTGTGTTGACAACTCCAAACCCAAAAACTACTTTTACTCCAGGAATCAAACCCGCGACCATGGCAGCCATAAAAATCTACAAACTTTGAACATTCATGTGCTCTGTTTCAGCTGAAACGCTACCGGACGTACGCGTACCTTATCCGTTCGCGTATATCCCAGTGGGGGCTGGAGGGGGCGGTGGCCATAGCTGCCGGGGGTGCGGGGGGCGCGGGCACGGGGTGGCCCGAGCCCCCAGAGCCGCCACCCCTGCCCGAGCGAGGGCCCGCGCCACCTGCCACCAGGTACAGTTACCGCCAGGCCATTTACACGGCACCCGACACGCCATGACGAGTGATGGCCGTGTTTGCCGCTTGCGTGCTGTGATCTCTCACTGCCAGTTGACTCTTGATTGGCCGTGGAAGATAATTGAGCTCCTCTATGGAATAATGCCTGCATCACACCTGTTCTCCTATATGGCTGTGAATCGTGGCACCCCATTTAGGCCCAAAAGACTTTACTAGAAAGAAGAGGTGTGGGGTAGTATGACTTTGCGAAGAATACAGAGGTTTAGCAACAGATGCAGAAACCTCTAGTGTCTAGATAATGGCTGTTTTATATTTCTTATAGCCTTAGTAAACAGTCTCACCGACATTTCAAAAATGACGTTGACATTTTACATAAAAACAGTATAAAAACAGTAATCCTTAAAAATTAGCACGCTGGTGCGCTTAAAATTAGACCCAGAGGGCGCCCGCGGTACCTTGACATGCCTTTTTCAAAGTTTTCAAATAAATCGTTAGAAGTGCTTAGTAAAAGAATAAATAAATATCTGGATGATTTAAAACTGATTAAAACGAACTGAAATGTCACTTTGAAGTAAGGTTTTTGGTTTGCAAGCCATCTGGGATTATTTTTAGTTTTCACACAAAAATAACAAACGTATATACAGGTAGGCAAGAGAAAGGTTAATGTATGGCTCGCAATTTGAACAGGTTTATGGAAAACAGTGTTGATGTGATAACGGTGTTATTCTATATAGAGGCTCAATTAGATTAATATGAACAAAAAGCCCCCCCTATTCAATAGAACAAATACATACACATTTTGGATTACATATAAATTATTGAATTTTAGTAAACGTAAATCCACAAATTTTTTCATGATGCTTTTGTCTCTAAAAAGATATTTTTAAATTTTACCTAAAAAATTACAGAGTTTAAAAAATTCACAATTTATTTAAAAATCAGATGTGTTCAACAAAAATCCCTCATGTAATTTTATATAGATTATATTATTGACATTAGAGCCACAAAACCTTGGTCCCTGACATCTATATTTCTAGGGCATTTAAAATGGGTAGGAAATTTTATCTCTTTGATTTTTTCATTTTGTACCCAATAATTTTATTTTAGTCACAATTATGAAAATCATAGTTTTGATATCCAGATTTCGTGTGTATTTTCCCCAATGTTATTCCTACCCCAGCCCATCAAGAGTTAACTGTTTACCAGTCTAACTAAATAAAGAGTTTGTAAAAGAGATAAAACAGCCACAATGACCAAATCACACAGATATAATACTATGTTTTACCATTAGCATCCAACCATTACTGTGATTTATAATCCTTTTGATTTGCACATTTCTTGGTGTGTTATTTTATTTTCAACGTTTGTATTTTTTTTTTTAACTCTTTTAACTCTTAAGTTAGATTGGTATTTTTCTAATGTTTTGTTGGTGTACTTTTTTGTGAGATATTATGTGCCAGGCTTTATAATTCAACTTTTTCTGCATTGTAATCTTAATGCTGTATTGCTCAGGGTGTGGAGAGTACTTGTGTTAATTTAAATTTATCCGATACATCCATATTTATAAAGCCGTATTTCAAAACTACGTATTAGTGGAAAAAATATGGAAATTCTTTGAAATTGAAGAGTTGCGTGTTTTTTTAAATTCACTTAAAATATTGATAAAATGAAGGGAAAAAGTTATTATTACATAATGGATTAATCACAAATGTTCACACTTGTAGAGTTTCATGCATTATAATGTAACTATTGAAATCTAAATATGGATTTGAAAAATAAAATTATCATTTATTAAACTATGTGTGTAAAATTACTTTTACTGCTGTGTTTAATTCTAAATACAATAAAAATATTTTTACTTTTAAACATACACTGTATTTATAATTTGCTCAATTTTATAAAAAAAACTATGAAGACTATGAAGTACATAGTTCCTTCTTATATGTGAGCTACTAGAATTCTACATTAGATTATACATCAACATATAAAATGATGAGTAGCACTCTGAGCCCTATGGTAATTGCTTCCTTAATATTATGTTGTATACAGTTTTGAAATAAACCGTATCTTATTTTAAGTAACAATCTCAATTAATATTACGACTACAATAAGTAAACTATGTTAACAACTCCCTTTAAAATTGTAGGGTCTTTTAACTGTGTGTGCTTAATTTATCAATGAAACATGTATGAAGTCTTATTCGCTATATACATTTTGGATGTATTCCGTATTCCCATAATGGTCTTTAAAAAAAACTAAATAATTATTATGGAAACCAAGGAATAGATATGGAGGAACTTACCATTTCTGCTTGTTTCTTTGAATAATATTACGTAGGTATTTGTATGATAAAAGCAATACAATTTTTTTTTAAGGTTTGTTATCTAAAGGTGTATTTATATTTATTTACTCACATGTAAAAAGACCCTATTAATTTTATGGTTAAGGTATTATATATTATGTGGTGGTTTTTTTGTTACTATGTATTATGTATGTGCACTTTTGTTTTATTTTACTGTTTGGCCTATCTATTATTTAGTTTCCAAATTGTACACAATTCGAGGTCCTGTCAGCTTTATTAAAGCATTGAATGTTGCTTCTGGCAAGTGATCCCGTGTATTTTATTTTGGTTTGGTTTGTGTGATCATTAGTTTGTCTTGTGTGATGCTGATTCAATACTTATTATTCATTTCACCATAATACGTCTAAAAATTGGATATTAATTTCAATGCTGTTTTATAATTTAGTTGAGTTATGAAGTTTTTCAAATCAAGACTATTTGAACTTATGTATTATATATTACAAACAATACAGAGCTTATAGAGAAAATAATTTCTACAGTGAAAAACGTTTCCCGAGTACCTCTCATAGAAAAAACTTATGATATTATTACATGGATTAAATATTGTTTCACTTTACAAAATGTGCAATTTTCTCGTAGTAAAAAATACACATTATTAGAACAGTGTTTATTATAAAGAAAATATTTTTTATTAAACTAGGATTGAAATGGCTGAATGTTTTGAATAAGGGAATTAGTCCATAATAATTTATGACTATGCGACCTGTTATAAGGTTTTGTAAAATGAAAACTGTAATGATTTGTCTACCGCACACAGAAGTTTGCCTGCTAAGACATCTACATGTTTCATACACGGATAAGAGGTTGAGAGATATATCAATTTTAGTTTGATTACAAAATCTTAACACAAGTCTCGCGTGATTTTCAGACTGGATCTTACTGATGGAGATGTTTACTCAAGAAATATGTATAAAGCTAGTAGAATATGTATTATCTTGAGCAAATCATTGTTTTTTTATAGATATTAAAGTTATATAGTTCATTATGATTGTGAACAAAATTATACGTATCAAAATGAAATAAGAGAATAAACCGTTTTTAAGTAATTTTCCATTTTACTTACTACGTGTATTACTAACTTTGAATTGTAACGATTTATTGGTGCTGTGGATAAAGATTTTTTGTCATGCCTATTCAGGAATTAAAATACATATATTATTATATTGTTGATGCAAATTGAATTGATTAAGGATTTAATTTACAATAAAGTTTGATCTACATTATGATGCGTAACTAGGTCACAATTTGAATATAAATTATGTATCTGCGACCAAAATAATATGGTAGTCGGTGGGTATCTTCCGTACTTCTGTATTATTATAATCAAAACTTTTTAAATAACTTTACACAAAAAATTAAATAGAACAAATTAATAATGTATTATTTTGTAATCTGGTAACTTTAATAATGCTAGATAAAGCCTTCACCCAGCTGCCATATTATGTTGGTGGGGATAGCCCCCATTAGTATTACATTAGTATTTATTCATGTTTCCTTATATAAAATATAATATGTATTTTATAATTGGTGCTAACCATTTAAATTTATTAGTATATATTTCTTATACAAAAGGTGTAGCAAAATTAGTTAAATATTATAATAGTATTATGTATTGTAATATATTTAATAGTAAGTTATTGGATTTTCCAAACCCGTTATTCATCAAAGTTTTATGAGAATAATTAGGAATTTCACCATTTTTACAATACTTTATGTAAAAATCTCATGAGTTAATTTTAGTGTTAGTCTAGAAACACAATACCAAAATTTTACGCTTGCAATTGACTTAATTATTATAATAGAATTTGTGGTCTGATAGGAGAAATGAGGTACTGACCCAGAGGTAATGACAACTCACCTGTGTGATGCATAAGAGGAATTAATTAATGTCAAATTACTTTTTGGAACCCATTTTGAATGAAATATGAATGAACCTAGAGATTTACGTGTTAATGATTTCCGGTGCCTGAAGTTTGCACCAAAAATGTCTTCTGCACTTATAATATGATTTTATTTTACAATCCACTGATTGTTTCCATAATATTAGTTTCAATTCTCGGGATCTCAGGTGGGCTGAAGTTTTATAACCTATAGAAAAAGTTACGAATATAATAAATTAATGATAAAGGAGGTTGTTATAATCCTATTATAGTGTGCTTTTACAATTTCTATCAGTTTATCATGAAAGCTAAAAAAAAAAATAAAAAAATTATAGAAACACTTTATTTAAAATCGTAATCTAAAGTAAAATATTATTAAATAATGTTAAAAAATAAGATTAATCAACGTAATTAATTTTTCTCAGTGTCATATTCTCTTCACTAATATTTACGAAGCCCTTTTAATTTTTTTATTATAAGCAATAATTTTTCCCTAATAAACATAAGACTGTTTCATTGTAATTGTTTTAAAATTTGTATCCATACTGATAATTTAGTCATCAGCTATGCCAAAAAATTGGCAAATAGAATTGAAAAATCCATTCCTAAATAGTCAACCTTAGTCCAAATCGATTCTTTAGAGGTCGATAATGTATATAATAAATTTAAACTCTTTATACAAAAGCGTATTCTTTACGAAATTCCCCTCTTTTCCCACCATTGTATATTTTTCCTTTAAACTGATATTTCATAAATAACTTTTGAAAATTTTCGCTAAGCATTTTCTTCATAAATTACATTACTTAGCATAAACAAACATCATGATCGAAATTGAGATCAAATTTATCACTTTGTATGGAAAATCATTGCCAGCAAAAAAATTACACATTCTAAGGGCAATGATTTTCCATACAAGTGATTAATTGATGTGATGTGTAATGTTCGATACTAAGGCCCCAGATTTTTTTGCATGAATACTGTGTAGTAGAAAAGTTAATAGAAAAAAATGGAAATCTAAAAAAGTTTATAAAAATATTATGACATAATTCCTTCTACCAATAAAATTGGCTAAAAAAGTTTACTAACTAACCATTGCACCATTTTCCCAAAGGGGTCGGTAAAAAATTAACATGCCTCCAAAACCAGTCTTTTAAAATAAAATTCTTAACAAAACTCTGTGTGCGTACAGATTATAATTTAGCAAAAATTGATTGTTAAAATGCCTGAAAAGGGAAAACAAGAAACACAACAGTAAATACCTTAATTCTTAGTGGTGCCAGTTTATTTTGAGATTTTTAAAATTTTTATTAATCACATTTTATAACTTTAATATTGGTGTTTGTTCTTTTTTCTTATGTAATTTGTTGTTACTTTGAAATTATTGTTGATGAAAGAATGTTTCAATACACCTGTTTCCACATTGATTTGAACACCATTGGCGTAGCTGAGTTAGTATTAAAATTATAATATGTGTAGGGGCCATAGAAAAGCTAAAAATAATGAGAATAATAAGGTAGGTAGAATTAATTTATTAAAAATTCTAAATCCAATGAAGGAAGAAGCCTTTTCAGTTTTCATCAAAATACATCTTTAACATGGATTCTCTTTGCATTTACGGTACGAAACTTAATATTTTTAAATGTAGATTTTCATAGATAAGCATGACCACTTTTTATTTGTGTTTTGCTTCGCTCACTTTTAATATGATAACACATTCACACAGAATTGTATATTTTATGTTTACGTAATTAAAATACAGATAAATGGAATTTAGTTTCTGAATATTTTGGGCTAATATTTCGCTTTTTATTACGGTAGTATTTCCAATGCCCATCAACTCTGTTAACTAGTCTATTTTTGCTAAGAATTTATTAATTCTCCCTATGTGAAAAATGTTCATTTTACAAACTGTTTCCAAGCTAACCGACCGCCATTTCACATGCATCTCCTCAGATCCACGTCCCATAGTTGCCGATGAATTGTCAGCAGTGGACATTCAGGACACATAAACGATAATAACAACCTAACTAAACATCTTTGCAATTCAATAAATTAATCATATCAAAATTTTAATTTGATAAGGAGTCTAAGCACTATTTTTATATAGCAAGGTCAAGCAATGGTGAAGAGTCAACTTTTGAGAGTGGCTTTTTCACTGTCAGTAACTCAATTTACATTTTTTGTTTAAATACCTGAACAGCATTGCATTGAAGTTTTTATAAGAAAATGGTTACTTCAATTTTACTTTACTGGAATATAGTCATGTTTCTGCAATTTATTTTTAATTATAATTTATGTATAATCGCCATTTAAATTGAACAACTGTTGTATTGTATGACATGGGTTGATCAAATTGAAAGTCAATTACTTTTTTATTTATATGTATTTTTAAGGGACTGCTGATATTGCAGAATTGAGCATTTTGTCAATTTTTGAAACCTTTTATAAATAAATAAGCACATTTATTTTTACTGTGCTATATTATGTTATGTAAATATGGATAAGTTTGTAAATTTGATGTTGAAATATTTTGTACTAGTACAATTGATTAATTATTCCATGCTTTGATTGATTTTTTATAATGTGTAGTTTTTTATTTATTCTTGTGTATGAAAATATATTTTAACACTATTATTTTAAAAACTTGCACGATATTTAAGTTCACACACTTGTCGCACAATTTTATTATGTAGTGTAGATAATATTACTAATTAGTAAAATATTTGTTCCTGCAAATAATGGCATTGTTTTGTATGTATTTATTGCACGATTTTGTAAACTATTCATGTAACTATTTCAAAAGCAAATTTATAATAGTTTGTGGAGCATGCATGCAGTCAAATAAAGTATTGTGCTCTCAACATAATATTTAATTTTCTTTATTTGGGAATGATATATTTATGATAATGTTGTTTTTGTTTTCCTTTACAGAGACTCGGCTGGATGAGATTCAACCAACCGAAGCAGATGGACATTCAGTTGGTGCTGCTTCGTTTTCTGCCATTGAATTTCTTTGGAATAATATCTGCCATTGGAGATTTTGTTCGTTGTAAATAACTCCATGCGATGCAACATTTCCATTTGATTTCACAAATCTCATTGGAGTTTAAAGCGTGTTAAACTGTTGAAAATTCTAGTTTTAAATGAAGTCATAGGTAAAAACTAATTATACTACTGTACAGTCGCTCCCAAATTATGTTATATGATAATTATTATCACATTAGATTTTAATACAAATGTACAAGCCAAATTAAATTTGATATGTTGGACAAATTAATTTATTAGTATTGCTACTCTGTTTTGACTTTGCGCAATTTATTATATACATACCTAATATAATGAATTCCTAAATGTGTATTTTTCTAATCACAATATAATTTGAAACTTATACACTGTAAAATTTTTTGACCATTATATCTTGCAGGTCGTAATAATTTATTAGTATTACATACTCCAATATGTATCTTAAGAGTTTTCTAGTTTCGCAAAGAAACCTTTGGATTATTGTGAAAATACATAATACTGTATAATGTAACATAATATAAGATGAGTTGTTAAAATACAAGGCTGAAACTGCATTAAAAATCCAACAATTATTTATTAAATATATTAAAATGATAATTTTTAAAATAACTTATTTATTGACATTGCCTATCTAAAATTCTACACACTCACCTTACTTTAATAACACCAGATAAAAGTAAAATTAAGGAAACCATTAATTTATTGATTCCTCTTCATTTCTAATTAGTTATTGATTATTTTGATAACAGTTAGTGTTAATATACAATTTGAACGCACCTGTGAATTAACAGTGTCGGGAAACTTAAATTAAGGTGATTTGATTGTGTATGGAGAAGACTGGAGAAACTGAAGAGAGACAGTCAAACAGAGCTGCCATTCTATGACAAAACCACGCAATTCGAGTAACATGGCTTTGTCAATAGCTTTACGGATTCCATCCACCCACATGGACAGATTTTCAAAATATGGTTTACTTACCTAGATACTTGTAATGCAAAATCCAAGTATCTTGTAAATAATAATTTTATTGAAATCTTCAAACATTATTAAATTTATTCAATTGTCCCTTTTTGGATTGCATGGTTTTGCTATAGCAGGACAGACAGGTGGAGACAATTCCTGGAGGCGGCTAGGATCCTTAATGGGTTTTACAGCAATATGATTGAGCATATACAATGTAAAATAATGTAGAAAGGTAAGACAAAATTGATATTGGTTAACTGGTTGGAAGAAATTAACGTAAGACAATAAACCTGTTAATTTACAATGAATTATGCATTTAAAAAAATATTTTATATTTTTATTTAACCATCTCAACAGGCCAGGAGGCCCAATTACAGAGGGGAACAACGTCACAAATACCCAGGCTTGAGAAAAATAACTTATAATAAAACAGCACTACATTTTCATAGTTTTATTCAGATCATTGGATATTACTTCTTAGCAGGAACAGTGTCACTGATCCATTTTAGATACGGTGGATTTCCATTTTCTATTGGTACAGTTATTACTTCACACACTTCATAGGGATGATTTTTTCTTACAAATTCAATTAACTCGTCCACTCTTGAAGTTCTTGTTTTTATGATCATCAAAGCCTGGAACAATGTAATATGTTAATCAGTGATATAAAAACTTATAATTCAAATCTTCATAGAAATAACATTATAATAAGATTAGTAAGTTAGAGATTAAGTTAATTTTGTAACGGAGAATATTAAGTAGTATACATGCCTCATTATCTTCGTTGATTTCGCCCTTCCACTCATAAATTGAAATGATTTTAGGAACGATGTTGACACAAGCGGCTAGTTTGTTTTCAATAATTTTACGCCCAATAGTTTTTCCTTCGTTTTCATTTGGAACAGTTACATAGGCTATTGAATAGATTCCTAGAACAATTTACAGTGCGTCCTTAATTTTTTGGCTAAATGTACATAATATATGTAGAACATAATAATAAACTTAACAATATACAAATCACTGGAAGAATAAAAAATGCAGCAGGTATAATGTCACAGCTGTAGCTAAGTATGTAGAAGCAATCTCACCTTTTATGTTACATTCTCCCTCTGTACGTGACATATTATCGCAAGCCGCTGAAAACGATCGCCGAAAAGAAGTTAGGATTAAACCAATCAAGAACCGCGACTTCAATTGATATCTCATATCTGTCAATTATTGTTATAATTGCTCATTTGTTTTAAACGAAAACAAGATTTCAATAGTAATAATCACCAACTCATAATATTTATAGATTATTATTTAATTTTGTTATATTTTGTGAAAGATAGTTTTCGGATTTTATGCGTACCGCTAGCCGTCAACCAAAATGTGAAATAAATAACAAACAAAAATTGACAATCTTGAATACAGTGTTCCCAAAACTAAAAATTCACAGTCGGGAGAAAACACACTTAAAAATCGGGAGATTCGTGCAAATCGCGTCGCGGTCGCGTCGTATGAAATCCGTAAAATCTTATCAAAAATTGCCCTGAAATCTTTAAACATTGAAAGGAAGTCGGGTTGAGATCTAAAAAGGTTATTTTTAGAATTCATTTATCGGGAAATCTCCCGAATTTCCTCGGCAGGTACATCTTAATACATCTTAATTTATTATTAAACGATGACAAATTGTATATAATTTAATATTTTTATTATTATACATACATGTACATACTACCCAGTGTCCAGTGTTCCCGAAACGAAAAATTCAAAATAGGGAGAAAACACACTAAAAAGGCCGGAGATTTATAAAATTAATACTCGATGCTACTTTTGCTGAATTTTGTACGAAATCCATAAAATTGTACAAAAATTTGATCTGAAATCCTCAAATTTTTTTAATACTTAAAACCAGGTCGAGGTCTAAAAAAAAGTCATTAATTTTAGAATGTATTTATCGGAAGAATTTTTGGCGGGTATAATACGCGTAGTACAAATTAAAAAACTATTTTTCCTTATCCGTACCCAATGGTGTATAGGGCACTACGTTGGTACACCAAGTGCAGTGTATTTTGACCAATTTTGTAATAATATGAAGGTAAGATGATCAGTCTTACGCTTCAGAACCAACCTCGTAGCATAGTGGTAGCGCATTTGGTTACCGTGCACGAGGTCGCGGATTCGATTCCCGTAGGGGGTCAACATAAAACATTTATTTACTTGTATGTGATTTTCATATTAATATTTCACGTGTGATACCTCGGTTTTTATAAAAACGGGAGAATTCGAAGTATTTTGGGAGATCGGGAGATGATGTCTACATTAGGAGGGGGGAGGTTCCGGAACACCAAAAGGAACAGGGAATATTATAGAAGAAAATCACAGAAAAATCCTCAAAAAATAATGGATTGTTTAATTGGTACAATTTTTTTATATAGTCATAGAAAGATACTCTTCTATAGCAGATTTGTGCACATTGTCTTTGGTTCCACTTACATACTTTTGTCGCTTTGTCCGAGCTTTAGTCCATGTCATTTTCCATATTTAATCTGTGTGTGATCTGTGTCATTTTCTGTCTCTCGTGTCGCATTTGTCAAAATTCTTATTTTAAGTGTTTCCAATTATTATTAAATTACATTAAATAATAAGATCTAAATAAGTTTGTTCAATCGATTCTCGAAATGGCAAGTGTTTTAACATCTTGGTCTCCTGAAAAAAAACACAGTGATAAAGAAAGGTAACTAGAAATTCCGGGAAAAAAAACATATTGTTATCCCTAGATTACTTATCGGTCGTAAAACATAACGACACGTCTTCTTCTTCAAAAACTTCGAATACCAGAAACAGGCTGCACTTGTTACTTGTCCTGCACATTACCTTCCCCCTTCTCCACAAATATCTGTGTCGAGTTTTGCAAGTATGAATATTAGCAGCCGTGTCGTAAATTTTACGAAAGATAAGTGATAGTGTACCTTTTATTAATTATAAATGTAAAAATAGTTCTTTTTTTAGGCTTATTACCCATTATGTTTTAATATAGTACTTCAATATACTTAATATAAATCATTTTCTACTTGTTATGATTTGAAAATGGGCAATCACTCCTAAGAAAGTATGGTCACCAAAATACAAAAAATTGTTGAAGAGTTCAAACGTTTAAGACGCATTTAGTAGTGACAAAGATAATGAAGACGTTCTGAAAATGACTAAGTGAATACTACGTAATGAAGACATGGATGATACTCTTCATCACTTAGAGAAATGACCGTTATTTATTGTAGAAATTGCAGTAACCCCATGTGCTTGGCATTGTGCCATAAGCTGTAAAGAGTGTGATATTGGCTAATCTGAAAAACACAAAGAAAGTGTAAACTAATGTTTACCATGTGAACCACATGATGTAGATTTGTTAAAAATAAATTAAGTGCTGGAAAAAAAAATTGTAGCCTGCGGGCCAAATCCAGCCCGTGATTGATACCAGTAAATTGTATCAAATTTGGCCTCAATAAACTAAATTTGTTTCGAATTGTCAACTGATAAAATACATTTTTATGTCAGCCAACTAAATAGCTCGGTAAACCAATTAAATCATTTGAACATTTCAAAAGGATAGAAAGTGATTTACCATTATTTTCTACCCCATTCACCGTTAATTACGAGGAAATTGTAGCAGAGTTTCAACTAGAAATAATTGAGCTTCAGTGTGATGAGACGTTGAAGCAATATTACAACAAAGCTTGAATTTAAAGCTATCTTTATATGGCGCAGTTTACTACACAGTTTTCTGTGCAGTCTGAAAACGGTCCCGTATAAAGGTAAAACTGCATGAAAAACTGTGTGCTAGTGTCAGATTTAAGCTGACATGACAGTCAATGTTTTTTATGTAAACGTTTAAATAGACATTGGTTTATTGTATGCTTTTAAATACGTAAAAAAACAATAACATATATACATAATTAGCTAAATATACAATTTCCTGAGAGCAAACATACGATAATAACTTACAATCGCGTTTCAAAAATACACATATTTAGCGTGTCTTTTGACAGACTGCACAGTTTTCTGAACAAGAAACTGTGTAGTTTTCTGAACAAGAAACTGTCTCATATAAAGTGGGCATTACAAATCTTTGTCAAAATCCAAATTCCCAAATTTAAGGAAACACGCAGAGAAGATTATTTCTATGTTTGGGTCGTCATACATCTGCGAGCAAGTATTTTCAACGATGAAACTCCGTAAAATGAGCACCTTGAGTGTGTTTTAAAAATTTCATCAAGTAATCTTTACTGTACATTTTGTAAAATGTACCCTTTTGTCTCTTACCTTTGAATCGTATATTAATCCAATTCCAATGTTCTATGTTCACTTATTCGACAAATAAGCAATGATTTATTAATTTGCTCCCAAACGCTAATTTTCAGATTTGAAATCACTCCAAAATAAAAAATGCGAAAATCAAAATGCTAAAAAAAAATAATTAAAAATGCTCTAACTTCCATCTCTAGTTATTATGTACATAAATATATGTAATATAATTTACGCATAACATGTAAAACAAAATCATAAAATGACATTTTTTTTCATTGTAAAGAAAAACTCCTTGAGTAGAAAAATTTACAAATGATAAGTAACAACATGACATTAAAATAAGAAAAGTAATCTAGGGTTAAACATCTACCTCTGAAAACATAGTGATGTGAATTTATTGATCTAAAATATGTGAATTTATTGATGATGATTTTTAATGGAATTATAGCTAATCAACACCTAAAAACTTTATTTCTAGATGGGTTTGCATTTACCCAGCCTATTTGAATAGCAAAAAATCTCTTGCTGAAGGTAGAAGGTTAGCAAAGGACAAATGTGTCGAGAACCCTACTCACCAAGAAATAAGGGATGTTCTTGTGTCTGCAGGAATGAAAGTTGGTGTTGAAAACAAACTCTATCCAAGAGAAAAA
>JAGVSP010002693.1:0-47449 GCA_022494985.1 Micrasema minimum
GTTTCCCTTTTTTCCCAACCCAAAAAAAAAAAAAAACCCCTTAAAAAAAAAAAAATTTTTTTAAATTTTTTAAATAAAAAAACCCAAAAAAAAAAAACCCCCTTATTTTTTTGGAAAACCCCGGGAAAAAAAATTTTTTTTCCCCCCCCCGGGGGGGTTTTTTTCCCCCCCAAAAAAACCCTTTTCCCCCCGGCCCCCCCCCCAAAAAAACCCCCCCCGGGGAAAAACCCCCTTTTTTTTCCCCGGGGAAAAAAGGGAAAAAATTTTTAAAAAAATTTTGGGGGGGGGGGGGTTTTAAAAGGGGGGGGGGGGGGGGGGGAAAAATTTTGGCCCCCCCCGGGTTTTTTTTGGGGGGAAAAAAAACCCCCCCCCCGGGGGCCCCCCCCGGATCCGGTCGATAATACTACCCCCCCAAAATTTTTCCCTTGGGGGGCCTTTTTTTTTTTTAAAAAAAATTTTTTTTTGGTTTTTTAAAAAAAATTTTTAATTTTTTAATTTTAACAACTTTTTTTTATTCGAAATATAATAATTATTACTTCAATACTGGGAGATAAAAAATACAAAATAATTATGCCCTTATTTTAAATTTATCTATATCCAAAATCAATAACATTTTGACCCAAAAATACACCATCAAAGATATTATTACAATACAAACGTACAAAAAAAAATATGATTTAATTTAAAATTCCGCGTAAGTGTGGTCATTTAAATAAATAAATAAAAAATTTCAGCCAGAATGTATAAACAACATACGAATTTCTAAAATTAATAAAACATTTGACAGTTATAATTCCTTTTTAAGAACGAGAGATTCTTCTTACGACAAGCAAAATAATTCCTGAGACTAGAAATTAATAGATCTGAACTTAGAAGGCGACGTAAGTCTCGTCTAAAAATGTTGAATATTTTTTTTCGATTCCGCTGCTTCTTTCGATAACTCTCCAATCGACAATAACGCATGCTCAATCACTTTAGCTCTACGATCACCAACGCATCTATACGTTGATATATTGCCGTTGTGACGGTAATCGGTAAAATCTCTTTGATGATTTACCGATTACCGTCATATACACGTAACAAGCGTGAATATCTTCATATTACACATGTGTATATACGTTAGTAATTAGTGATCACAGTGAAGAGTGGATACTTATGAATACATAAGTATTTTATGAACAGAAAAGTAGCAAGTACCTACCGTGGTAATTGTTGAACTAGTTGTTAAGCTGTTTGTATCGCTAAATCTCTATACTCATATTTATTTATATTATATCCGACAAACATTGCATCAAATAGCAAAATCTGTCGATCAGATCCCAAGTATTATCTAAGTCCTGTGATTTCTGAGAAAATTGTTCTCGCGGTACTTTTATTATTTGATGTGTCACTTCCACCTTCCACCAATTATCTAATTATTATGAATTATCAACAAACAGTCTCAATCTTTCTCTAAACTAACGTTGCATGGATTATTTTCTCAGAATTTAAAGAAGAATCTACATTTGATAAAGTTAGCTAACTGTCTACGTTTCGATCATTTGCTACAGTCCGATAAGTTCATCCTGGATGTCAATCATTTAAAGAGAGCACCTGTTGTAGCTACTTCTGGACTTCTTTTACATTTTGCGTTAATTTCAAAGGTTACATTCTTTCGTCACATTCAACCAATCAGAATATTTAGCCACCAATACTTTTTTTGACCGGGTGCATTGCTTCCAATACTCTTTTTTTACTTTGCATATGTTGTTGCATATATTTTTGACATAAACGTAAAACCTGCAGAGTTTATACCGTATGATTTCCATCTTCATCTAGCCAAATATCTAAATAGTGCATCCGCGTAAATAAACACTTTAAAAAAACCTAGAAGAAAAAAAAGATCAAACACTTAATTTTTCGTAGAGCAAAAAGTGCAAAAATACATACGCTATGAACGGCGTAGATGACACATACAGAACCCCGGAGCAGATTTGTGCAGATAAAAACATATGTTTTATAAATAACATATTCCTGTGAACATTATGTGATAAATAAGTTCCGGGGCAGAGCGGGGCAAAATAGTTAAAAGTTTATGGAAACAAAAATACAATTTAAATTTTGTAAAATAAATGAGCTTTACGTAGCAGGCACATAATTAAAAAATGTGTATACGTTTAGGTTTGAAATGATATAAAAGTAATTAAACACACGTTAAACTATGATTATCATTTTTAAAAAAATCAAACTTTTAACTTATTCTGAGAAATTACAAACAGTTAAAACCGTGACTTATAAGCGCGCTGATTTCAGTAATTAGCACTTCCTTAGATGAGTTCACTTTCGATGCCGAAACCAAAATGAATCCCTTAAGAATCCTAGATGTTTATAATACTTTAATTTAATTTGGTTATTTATCAATAATTTCATGCAGTGACACATCATAAATTCAGACATCGATATAGCAAGGCTGTGACCTACGGGGGAACCACTGTGCACCGGTGAGACTTTATTAAATTTCTTTTTTGCCGAACCACGTCGGAATAATAAATCACCGAAGTTTTGCTAGAAAAAATGAACGCCATTGCCTATTTCAAATTCAAACTTTTGTAAAGCCAGAAATAACATGGAAATTATGCATAATATAAAACTTCAAATTATAGTGCAGAGTTTAAGAACAGTAAATTGTTTTCATGAGGACTCATTTCATAAAATAGCGACGTGTGTCCGATATTCTTCCCATATCCGTTCCCTATATAAGGCATGTGGATTCCCGAAACTGCCTCCAAGCGTTTGCGTCTCGTATCATACCATATCCGCTCCCTATGTGGGGTATATGGAATCCGCAAACTGCCTCCAGGCCTAGCAATCGGCCGCCAGCTCCCGTGCATCCACCCAAGTCAAGTCCACGTCCCTCAGCTCTGACGCAAACTGCCGACAAATTATCTTGACAGATGCCTTGTAAAATAGGCAAGCATGGTTAAGGCTCTGGGGAGGCATACGTAGTATATGGCCTAGCCAGCCAAAACGCCTTCGCCGGATGACAGTAGATAACAAGGGTTGCTGTGTCCGTTGCCTCACCTCTGTGTTCCTTACAAAGTCAAACCACCGCACACCTAAAATTCTTCTAAGGCACCTATTCTCAATACTCATAAGTCTGCTATCTTGGGCCCTGTTAGGTGCCAAGATGCGCAGCCATAGAGGAGAACAGGTGTGATGCAGGAGTTATAAAGGCGGCATTTTGTTTTGACCGAGTAAACATCCGATCTCCAGACAGCTTTCACACTGTTGAATACGTTGAATGCGAATGAACGTCTCGTAGCTCTGACGTAAATTTCCGACAGATTGCCAACGGTGAACGTGCAATTTATTGTTTACAACATTTCAATGTTGAAATTACTTTTACACCAGTCAATGACACATTATATTAATCATCATGACAAAACAACATTGTTTACTAGGTAGGTAGGTAGGTAGGTAGGTAGGTAGGTAGGTACGGCCGACGGGTCCCGGAAATAAATGAAAAAATAAAAACAGAAAAATGCAGTGGAATATACAACACCTATTGATTGTTCACTGACCTGATTCACCAGCAGCATATTTCCATCCTGTCAATGTAGGTGACAGCCGACAGCGTAACCAGAGCCCTTTAATATTACCAACAATCAGTGTCAATACTTGTAGTATTTATTAATTTAATATGTTCGGTCATATTAGGGTAGTTTGGGGAACGAAAGTATATTATGCTTGATTATATATTAAATCACACACACATACGAAGAATGCACGCACTGGCTAGCAATAAAAAAAAATTAAATAAAAAGTATTGCAAATACCTCAGCACGGGCATTGCCCAGTGAGGTATTTCATAGATCTGAAAAAAAAAACAAATTATAATATGTAATAAAAAAAAATTGCATCCAACATGAAAAAAAAAAAAAAAAAAATTGATGTTAACACAAATCTAGTGCATTTTAGGGAACAGTGTCTGGATGCCATCTCTGGCGGTAATGAAAAGTTACCTACTGTGTAATCATGTAAAAATGTCTGTGTAAAAAAATGGGCGTAAAAACAATAAAATAAATAAATATATATGGTGTTGAAATGCAGTGCCCTATGCACCACTAGGTGCGGAGAAGGAAAAATAGTAGTAATACCTACATACTTCAACTTTGAGTAGCAATTTTCAAACCCATACTCAAATTACTTATCTAGTTCTCAGAACAGGCTATTCCAATGAGAACTCTGATTTAAATTGCTATAAAAATCTCGACATAGTAATAAGAATACTAGTTCATAGTTTGTTAGTTCAGATGGCCATATAGCTCATGAAGATCTTTAGTCTCCTGACGATAACATTTAACTTTTTTCAATCTTGAGTTTTCTGCTCCCAGCAACCCCTTTCGCTCAGCTTACCCAGACCAGCCAACACATTGTCTTAGTAAAGCAGTCTCGGCCTACCCAGAGGTCTAACTCCAGCAGGTCGAGATGCGTACAGGGATTTAATCGCTCTGGCTTCTGACTGGCGACTGTCTCTAACTGTGCCTGTGATAAGGGGTTGCTGGGTCATGGAACGTATCTCTCGACTGCTCCTGTGCCTCCAGGTTCGCGCTGCTACGCCAAGACTTGGTACAAGAATCATTCTCAACACTTTATTTTCAAACCAGAATATTTTATGCTGGTTTTTAGAGTAATTGTCGATCATTCGGTAAACCGAAGATAAAGAAATTAACAATTTATTAATTTATCTTCTTTAGAAGATAAATTAATAACAATTGTTCTAATAATGGTGTTGTAATAGAAACGCAATTTCACATTTCTGTACCGGAGTTTTTATTAAAAAAAATAAACATTATTTAACAGTCAAAAATACGATAACACCGAATGAAACAATACAGCTACCGTTGACATTGTAATCGATAAAAAATTCAATACACATAGAATGCAAATTGGAAAAGGAGTGGAAAGTTACATGAAAACGCACTTGTGAATATTTACATAGAATATAATTTTTCCTTAGCGCGTTACAGTATACAAGTATACATATATATGTCGGTCGCGGGGAGGTGGAGGAAGGGGTTTGAGGGTGTAGGGGTAGCGGAGCATCACACGTGTTCCACGTACCCGGGTCTGTGTACAAACAGGTTCGAGTTAATCACTGGCCGTAGCCGGCTGCGAATTTCACGGCGGACGGGCACAAAAATTGAGAGACGCCAGGGCGGCTTCAGACAATGCGCCCCTTGGCGGGGGCGGGCGGGGTGCGGGCGGGGGAGGCAATTACATGGCGCTTCATGCTATTTATATTACACAAACAAATAAATATGGATCTAAAAATTAGAGTAAAGGAGACTCGGTCATAGCTTGTTGAAAATAGCTTTTATTAGAAGCCGGTGGATGCTTGGACCAATGCTTTTAAGTGTTGCTAAGATAAGTCGTGTGAGAAAAAATTTCGAAACATTTTCGTAACAAGCCATCATGCCACTTCTCCGAAAGGGTATGCAGAGAAGATAGAACACCACACCACCCTGTCCTGTCACACTTCTCTTGCTTCATCTACATACATCTTCTCATGCTCGCACGACGCGGCGATTTAAAAAATAAAATAAAAGTACAATATAATGTATGGTAGTGAAGCGTGGTGTTGGAAAAAGAAGGATGAAACTACTTTCATTGAAACTACAAACAACATACAGTCTACGACTGAATGCTGTTGAAATGCGATCTCTCAGGCGTGTGGTAAGACTATGTATGATAAGTGTACAAATGTCGAAATTAGAGCAGAGTGCAAGGCTGAGATAAGCATTATCGACACAATTAAGAAAGGTCTTTTACGATGGTTTGGTCATGTGTGGCGAATGAGTGATGAAAGAACGGCTAAAAGAAGTTTAAATGCAAGTGTGCCTGGATGTAGAAGCCGAGGAAGGCCGCGAGAAAGACATGGCATGACCAAGTACAACAAGTACTTGAAAGTGGACATGTGAAAAGTCGGAATAATCGGCGTATGTGCATGAGAAGATGTATGAATGTTGAGGAAGCAAACGAAATATGTCAGGACAGAGTGGTATGGCGTTCTATCCTCTCTGCCTAGCCCTACGGAGAAATGGTGGTTAGTTAGTTAGTTAGTTAATTTTCTCGCGGGAATTTTTATGAAAAGGGTACAGTTTTTTAACTGATTAGAATACATCTCTATAACTACTTGAAACATTTCACAGCCGTTCGTTTGTTAGTGAGGATAGGTCCACCCCTACCCCCTACTAGGTGTGATATGATTGTGCAGAACGCGGGAAAATTAATCACGCTTCCGGTGTGGAGCGCGGGAATTGATGGCGCTTGGCGGCAGCTTCCGGTTGCAGAACGCGGGGCTAGTTGTAGCTGTATCCGTCTGCTCACCATCACCCGCTCACACGTGCGAACATTTTGTTTGTAAGCTATTTTTCATTGTACACGTCTGAGCACACTGCACTGTCTTGATTCAGCAGGAAACTGATATTTTCTCTCGAAGCTATATTTATCAAAAAAACTCCCCGACTGAAAACTATAATCCACCTAACTAACTAACTAACCATCACCCCATTTCCCCGTAGGGGTAGGCAGAGAGGATAGAACGCCATACCACTCTGTCCTGACATACTTCCTTTGCTTCCTCTATATTCATACATCTTTTCATGCACATACACCGATTATTCCGACTTTTCACATGTCCACTTCATGTACTTGTCGTACTTGGTCATGCCATGTTTCTGCTTCTACATCCAGGCACGCTTGCATTTAATCTTCTTTTAGCCGTTCTCCACATGACCAAACCATCAGCAATTTCGCAATTTGTGAAATAAAATACATTGCAGGACCAATTAGTATCGGGTAAGGTAAAGGAAGAGAGGATTCTCGATTGACACAAAGTTATTGTAAATTTTCTGCGTATTGTTTACAAAATTCAGCTTGGCGTATCAGCGGAATGGAAAATAAACGAGAACAATACACAGTGTACAAGCCACGCATATATAGATATATTGGTGTTTACAGTGTAGAATATTGTAGAATATAAAAGCACTCACCCGCCCTGCGTTTATGGCACGGAGGGGTGAAAGTTAGTACCTAACTCTTTACTGTTACGAAGGGAAGTTCATACTAACCTTATTAATTCATCTTTGCTAGAAATCTATTGAACGATAAATACAATACATTTGGTGTATCGATGCCTATCAAGTGGGGGTAAGGAAAGGGAGGAAACCGAAGAAAACCGTTAGAAATGTTTAAGGGATTCTCGACAGACTGCAGGAAAACTTCACGCGTCTGGGTCATAATATAAATACCGAAAAGACCCAAATCATGTGATTCTGACTAACCCCCTTATAGCGACGGGCAGAGAATTGAAAGAGTTGACAGCTTCAGATACATAGGCGTACATATAACTGAAGATAGCAGCACGAACAAGGAACTCGCAATCCACCTAGAAATTGCTGGAGCAACCTTTAGCACGATGCGTGGTGTCTGGAATTCCAGTTAATACTCGGTCAAAAAAAACCCGACTTTTTAACTCCTGTATTGCATCGGTGCTGCGGTTATGCGGTTTGGATGTGAATCCTGGCACCTCACAAAAGCTCAGAATGCTCGCTTGTTGAGTTTTGAGAATGAGTGTCTGAAGAGGGTATTAGGAATTATCTATATATCTATAGGTGGTTTAACTTCAAAACCAACGTTAAAGATCGGGAACGAACGCAGCAACCTCCAATAACTGGAGTCGTGAAGAAGCGGCGGTGGACCTGGCTTAGGTATGTTCTCCAGGTGCATCACGTGAGCCTCAACCCAAGCTGCTTCTTCTTTACGCCTGGCAGACCGTCGATGACCATCGTCCGGATGTACTAGGCGAAGCTGATGGATGCGGGCCTAACGTTAAATTTCACGATTGAAAGTACGTACAAAGATACTTACATAGAATGTTGAAAAAAGTGGCGATCCAAGAGTACATTCATAAATTAAAAGGAGAGCTTAAGATTACTAAATTCGTACTGGATAATTATTAGTGAAAATTTACATTTACGAAGGTGTGGGTACGATATGATATTATACCTGTACTCACATCACGTGACAGCCCGTGATTGCGGGGGCGGGGTGCGGGGCACATGAGCCGGGGGGGGGGGGGAGGGGAGTAATTGGACTTTTCACGGTTCATAGACTACTACAGCATTATTACATCTCTGCGCTGTGAGGACCATCCAACAAGTTCACTGAAACATTTCACTTCCACGTCAATTTCATACCCGACTGAAATATTACGACACTTTGATTTTTCGTTCCCCCTTGTTACTGTAGCGATATTAAAGTGTATCAATTTTAAACACCATTTTCCAGCGTTATTTATGGCGCCGTTTGTGAATTTATTGAAAAATCAGCGAGGGGTAATTACTTACGTAACTTTGAAAAATCTAAGAACTGCTTGGCGCTCGATTCGCTTTAAAACGAAATGTTTAAATACAGCGAATTGACAAATTATGATCTGTATAGAAAAGGAGAAAATGTTATTGGGAAATTATATTTAGTCGAGTTATGAAACTTGGAGAAAATCCATTTTGGGTTAAAGATTTTCTTCCAGGATTCCGAGCAGAAAGTAAGTAATATCACCAATTTTATGAGATTATTGACACATTGGAATACGCGGGAAATAATTATTAATCGTCTTAATGTGATACCTAGGACTAGCACTGAAGTGTTAGACTGATCATCTTCGACTCGGCTCTCTGCTTTAAGCGGAGGCCAAGTAGCGCAAACTTATTATAACCTATTCATCGTCTTCTTATTCTTCTTCTTTCGCCACGTTCGCTCCTATGTGGAGCATGTGGACATCACTAGCCTCCAGCATATCCTGTCACCAGCTAGCTCTCTCGCCTCCTCCCACGTCAGGCCCGCATCCATCAGCTCCGCCGAATACATCCGTAGGATGGTCATCGACGGTTTGCCAGGACGGCGGTATCCTCTTTCTCTATACTTATCGTCTCGTGCGTTTAAATATTCAGATTTCCCAGCACATACACCACACTCCACACACAAACAACAACACAACATACACATGACATAACATAACCACTTTGTGTACTATTGTTTGCTCACTTCACGCCTTCAGAAATTTGTCTTGTACATTGTGTTAACCACGTAATTGGTGTTATGTTTTATATGTTACCTCAAATTGAAAATTCTTAGTTCATTGTACCAAACATAGCACTGTGTGCACAACATTAAAATATAAATAAATAAAAATCTTGTCTTCATATAACAAATGTTCAAGATTCGTTTCACTTGTGTGTCAATGCAGCGCCCTATTCACCATTGAATGTGGTATTAGGGAGAGTAGTAGTAGTAGTAATCGTCAAAATCCCTTTTAAGCATCTTTTTATCAACACTTTAAATATTGTGAATACCAACTTAACCAAGTCGATAAACTAAATAATTAATTATTATTGATATCCCAACAGAGACAGAGAAACTCTGGAAACGAATTTATTTATTTATCTACGCCCGTTGGGCATTTACTACAATCCACTATAACACAATAACATGTGGGTTATCTAGGCGTTTACAGGGCTTATGACCTGTCATTGTCTAGGTTAAGTGGCCACTTGAAGTATTACAACATTCCCAGCCCTGTAAACGCCTAGATAACCCACATTCGTTTCCAGAGTTTCTCTGTCTCTGTTGGGATATCAATAATATCTGATATCAGCCCAGCATGGGTATAATCCAGTAATTTGTCTACAAGTATTTGTACGCATTCAAAATATTGTTAAAATAATTAATTGTTTTAAATTTGAAATGTCAAAAGTCTTGATGAAACGTGTTAAGAAATATTCAGTTGAAAATTTACAGTAAAAACTCTTGAAACCACGAATTTTATATTTTGCCAGTGACAATTCTAGAGTTCGAGTGTTTTTTTTTTCAATTATTGAGATTTAAACCCGTTGAAAACTATAAACATATTTAAAAAAGATTACTTACATAATATTATATTTATTTCTTACAATGACTACAAAGAAAATATTTTTAATTGGTTCACTCTCATTTAACGGCACCCTCACAAGTGATTTTTAAAATTATAGTCCACTCGTTTGCGACTGATTTAAAAGTGACTGTTTTGGCATAAATAATAATAATGAATGCCAAAATGCTATGATCGTCAATTTCCGTACGCACTCGGCAACTCTCGGTTCTACGTGCTACGGTTCGTAGCCAAAAGCGTAACTCTACGTATCTCAGTCAACGTTCGGTTAGCGAGAGAGTAACTGGAGAGAGTTACGCCGTTACTCGCTCTACGACGACCCCGCTACGATTTCGTTTTAACGAATTTCGTCGTTATTTGAAATATTCCTTGACGGCCGTCGAACAGTGATAGTGACTCGTTAAACAAATTAAACAACAAACTTTTAGTATGTGAAATAAAGCTTTCAATTCTCCAACTTAAACTGTAGTTTGTGCCAACGCTTGTGAGTTTAGAACTTTGCTTGTAAGTTGAAAAGTTTTAACTGTTTTAAGATTTGCTGAACGTTTTTTGAAATTAAAAATAGTGGATAGAAAACTGGCAAGACTACTTAAGGTAAGATATTATGCATAAAATTTAAATAAATCCAAAAATATTATTGCTGTAAATATAATATATATTTTTTATTACGTATAAGTCAATACTGCATAAAAGCTGTAAAACGGATTTTCAATAGAAGTCAAGCAGCAGTGTTTTAAATGATATATGTAGTTAAATTTTCAGTACGTTAATAAATAAATAAAGCTTTTAAATTAAGATTTATAATTTTTAAAATCCAAAAGTATTTTTCAAGATATTGTGAAAATTAACTTACTATAAATTACAACATATATTATAAACATTTACCATATAGTCGAATAAATTTAAGGTTTAAGATTGCATTAAAGACACTTTAGTAAATTGTGCAATAGTGTTATTTTTTTACTAAGAATTTTAAGTGATCTCGTATTATTATGGGAGTTGGATCCTGAGAAAAAACCGAAATTTGCTATTTTACGCTAAAAATATATCTTGAAACACAAAAAATCCATATTTTTAGGTATAAGTGTATAAAAAAAGACTAAGAAAATCGCAATTTGGGAGATTTGAAATATACAATATTCTTTTCCGTGGAATATTATTACTGTTGTTAAATATTTAAGAATACCATTATATACAAAAACACCAGGTCTCTATTTTTCACTCATAAAATTTAATTTAATTTGTTTGTTGGCTTATTATTGCTTAGAAATCGGGTATAATTGTCAACTTTTTCAAAATATTTATACTTTATATTCTAACGTCATTCGCCGAAGTGCAATTAATGCAAGTTCTCCATACAAACATATTGACCGGTATAATATTGTATTTCATTTTATGTTGTAGGTTTTTTTAAATTCAGAGATCCATTATTTATTATAATATTTTATTTTTAATTTGGGACAAAAACAAACGAATTGGATGAACGAAACACGCATTTAATTTTTAATCTCAAACGGCCACTTTGACAACGTATACCTACACTCCATTTGCTTCAATAGGTCCATAAGGTACGAAGATAAGTTTTTTAAATAATTTAAAAATATATATAAGTATATTAAATTTATTTGACTCCATCAAGAAATTAAATTTATCATCTCCAGAAAAGTATTCAACATGCAATTCACCTTATTAATTATATACTACTTCAATTTTCACCAAAACACTTAATAAAATACATAATATGTGATACCTAGGACTGGTTCTGAAGCGTAAGACTGATCATCTTGCCTTCATGTAACAAATGATCAAGATCTGCTGCACTTATTAAACAATGCAGTGCCCTACGCATCTTTGGATGCGAATAAGGGAGAGTAGTAGTGGTAGTATTTCTACTTTCCCTTACCGCACCCAATGGTGCATAGGGAACTGCATCGGTACACTGAGTGCAGTGTTCTTTTTTTATTGCATGACGGTAAGATGATCAGTCTTATGCTTTAGAACCAGTCCAAGGTATCACACATGAAATATTCATGTGAAAATCACATGTAAATACAAATTTCATGTTGACCTCCTACGGGAATCGAGCCCGCGATCTCATGCACGGTAGCCAACGCGCTACCACTACGCTACGAGGACGGAAAATAATAACTGCCTTCAAAAAATTACGTTAAAAGCAATGCACTATTATTTGATAAAATCGTGGAACAAAAATTGACCTTAATAAATATTAGCTTTGACTTTGTAATGTGATTCACCTTGTTTAAAACAAATGCTAATTAGTTTCGACAATTTACAAAGTGAGGGGTTTTAATATAAATAATATTGGCTTTAGCCGATGTCGAAGTGTTCCGCCTACTTGAGAGTAAATTATAATTTGGGTCTTATGATTTGACATTAACCTAATTTAATCCTCAAATCGTAAGTAAATACTTCAAATTAGTTCAAAAGATATTATGTTGCAGGTATTATAGATACAAAGAGTTATAAATTGTATTTACAAACTTTTTAGTTGTACTTATATTTTTCTTTATTTTATTTAATTTTTCTTATTTCATTCATTTTTTGAACAAAAAAAAAAAAAAATCATTCATAGTAAAACATAGAAATATAATTCGTGATAAACAAAAAACAATAATGAGAGATAAATCCCACATCCCACATAGCCTGTGCGTGGGATATGTATATGTATTTATATATGTATATAAAATAGTATGTATTGTTTTATTTATAAGTAAAATAGAACATTTTATTAAAAGATATTTAAAAAAAATGCTTTTGGGAAAAAGCAGCTTCTCAGCTAAGGTATTCAACTAAAAAATATATTTGAACTAAGATAATCAAAAAAACATTTATGACGCGTATATTACTGCAATTAGTCAATTATCAAAGAAAATTTAATATTCTTACACTCATAGGACCAATTATGGCGCACAGGCACCTTTACCCAGAATGATCAGGCGGGTGAACGATCATCAAGATCTTGATTATTTTGGTGTAAGGATGTCTTTCTTTATAAATCAGCTGAAGAATCTGTATAGTTAGCTTATGCATTTTACTTAATTTAAAATATCTATTCTTTGTCTTTGCTGTTTATTTCTGTCCTTGCAATTTTTTTTCTTTGTAAAAATTTCGTGTATCTATAATGTTTATATAATGGACTCTGTCCGTCAATAAATAAATAAAATAAAATAAAATAAAATATGCGTTGTTTATTTAGTAAAAGAATGTTTAATCTACAATAATAAATCAGTAAAATATAATAACAATTTGAGATGCTGTTTTGGAATAATTTCGTTATAAAATTGATTTCATTTGCCCAGATAAAATAGGGTTCCATATAAATTTAGATAGGTATGCAGCTTTGGAAGCTGCCATCTGAACCCCCGTTTATCGTCGTTTAGTGGAATATCTGTCTGCCTGCAGTACTCTACTTCAGTACCACGCGCCACGGTACAGTACTGAGATACTCCATCATCCATTGTTAGAGAATTGCACGTCCTTTGACTCCAATTGACTTCCATACAGACTTCTATGGCTTTCCATTCTGACCAGATTCTGTTAAAGTTCACCTCTCAGATTTATTGAAGGTATCGCTGTGTGGAATATTTTCATTCCTTTTTTCAGAAAATGTTAATTGCCGCAAAAAATAAAATAGATATAACGGTTCAAAAAAGTTATTACTGTCATTTTAATTAAAAAAACTTTTGGTTGTCTGCAAAGTCGGTTTACGGACGATAATTTTACGTGATAACGTCATAAGAAAGCATTGATGAAAAAAAGCATACTTTTATGAATCGAATTGAATTATTATTACTGAATTATCATTATTTTGTATAATACAAAGCAGGAGTTAATTGAAAATTACAATTTTTTCCATAAATTATCATTTTTTGCACTCGTTAATTTCACTTTCACACTGTAGCTTATGTGCCGCTGCTGTCTCCCTTCTTCTCGGACGCATCGGCCGATGGAGTGGAAGAGAGATAGATGCGTCACAAACCGAACGATTAGGCCGATCGTGCCTCTCTATCGCTTGTTCCGCGCTCTCGCTTGCACACTTGGCTCAGGCGGAACGTGACAATGAGTCATGCTTTTTCACGTGTGTGCAGCCGGCGTTCATCGATTTATTAGACGTTATCACGTAAAAATAACACTGAAGAATCACTGAATATTATTACTGAGAAATCTAAAGTTATAAGATGAGATTTTACTAACGGTACATAAAATATTATAATTAGTAGGATGTAATATGTATACCAATATAGGTACCTGCCTATAACATGGCCCTGTTTTATCACCTTTGTTTAAAACCTTGTTTACTAAATGTCAGTTGCAAATTAAATTAATTAATTAATTAGTTAATGCAAAGCAGGAGTTAATAGAAAATTACAACTTTTTCCATAAATTAACTTTTTTTTTTGCATTTTTTATCGGCGTATGTGCATGAGAAGATGTATGAATGTAGCGGAAGCAAAGGAAGTATGTCAGGACAGAGTGGCATACCACTCATAGAACGCCATAGCGTTCTATCTTCTCTGCCTACTCCTATGGGGAAATGGCGTGATGGTTCGTTAGTTAGTTAGGTATGTACATCTACCTTAGTAAAGGTGAATGGTTCGAATAATGAACTCGTCAAAAATGCTCCATAAGCCATTATAAATTTAATACTAAAGTAGGAAGATGGATAAAGAACATCAAAGAAACGTAAGCAGAATATGAATAATGATGTAAAGTACGCACACAATGTACATGTACAGAAGACTGTACGTTCTTACATAGTTACCTATCTACATGTAAATATTGTATTCCATGGAACCTATATGGACCTGAAATTATCCAGAGGCGCAAGTTGTGAAATAAGAATGTCCTTTTATGTATATTTATTTATTTATTTATTTATTTATTTATTTATTTATTAGAGAGAACATACAGCTTTTTCAATAATTTATATACATAGTAAGAATAACAAAAACAGTAGCCAATGAACAGTTCTCAAAAAAATTGCAGTATGTTTATAAGCATATGGACAAAAACAGAAAACAAAAAGTGATAGTAAATTATATACAGCTTCAGTACTACCAACATACTCCGCTGCAAATCACAACAACTAAAATCATCCATTAATACCTCATCGAACCCGCAAACAACCAACAATCCGCAACCCCTCCAGACCCTCTACATCCTACACTAAATATAAGACGAAAGGTACTAGGAGCAAATTGCAGACTAAGCAGCCGTCCGCAAGCTCAAGGAAGTACGAATAGACTTGATAAAAAGGTTATAACTACAGCAGAAAATGTCAACATCGCCAAAACCGTCATTATAAGTACTCAAGATTCTCCTAAGAACACTATTTTTCATGTAGTTCTTAGTAGAATGGGGTACATGAAAAAGTGCAGGGTGGCGAGTTATATGAACAGGTACTCTGTATGCAATTTGTTCAATAATTTGGGGGCAATCAATCATGTCATGTAATATCTTGTAAAGAAAGCTCATGTCAAGAATAATGCGTCTACTTTCAAGACTGGAGATTTTGTGATACATAGCAGACTCAGTATTGCTTGAAAAGGTAACATGATTTCTATAATTCAGTTGCTTAAGAAACACATTTTGAATGTGTTCGATACGATTTCTATGAACGCCGTATTGTGGAGACCATATTGGAGAACTAAACTCTAAGATGCTACGCACATAAGAATAATATACCTTCTTAAATGGATCCGTGCTTATAAACTGTTTGGTGGATCGTATAATAAACCTAACATTTTATAAGCTTTTTTCGACTATAGTTTCAATATGGATATTAAATGTCAATTTGGTATCCAAAATGACGCCCAAGTCGCGGACTTCCGAAGCCGGATTTATGACGATGTCATTTATTTTATAAGCATAGTTTATTGGTGAGCGAATACGGAAAAAAGATATTTTTTGGCATTTCTTTACGTTAACAGTTAATTTGTTTAAAAAACAATAATTGCTCAACCTATTCAGGTCTTCTTGTAATTTTTGACAGTCGTTTACACTTTTGATGGGCAGGAAAACTTTCATGTCGTCGGCAAAAATACTAAAACTAGAGAACTTGAAACACCGACCAATATCGCATATGTAAACGTTAAAAAGAAGTGGTCCAAGGTGTGAACCCTGGGGCACTCCGGACGGAATAGTAACAAGATCGGAGCAGAAGCCTCCAGTTACAACAGCCTGCGAACGATTTGTTAAGTAGGAAGTGAACCACCTTAAAAGATCACCATGTATTCCGATGGATTCAATTTTATGGAGAAGGATATGATGGTTGACTTTGTCAAAAGCTTTTGCATAATCAGTGTAAACGACATCAACTTGTAAATTATTTTCAAATTGTAAGAATAAAAATTGCGTAAATTCAGCTAAATTTGTTGTGACGGATCTTTTTTTTTTAGAAATCCGTGTTGTTGTATAGGAATGTTTCTCGACACATGAGTGTAAACTTGATCGTACACAATTTTTTCAAGCAATTTACTAAGGACAGGGAGAATAGAAATAAAAATAGGCCGATAGTTCTCAATGCAATTCTTTTTACCGCTTTTGTAAATAGGGACAATATGCGCTTCTTTCCATTTGGAAGGAAAGGATCCTTCAGAAAGTGATCTAGAAAATATTAGATAGATTGGAAGGGATAATTCCTGAGCACAATTAATAATAAATAATGATGGTAGGCGATCACTACCGGGACCCTTTCTTGCATCGAGCTTTTGTATATATTTTAGAACCATGTCTATATTGATGCATATATTACTAATGTTATGAGGATTTCCCCCATCTAAGTGAGGCAAACTGTTTACGTTAATGTCGTTGTCAAAAACTGAAAGAAAATATTTAGAAAAAGAATTACATATATCATTACCATTCTGAACGGTTTCTCCACTATACGTCATAACACGAGGAATTGAATTATTTGTTTTTTTATTTTTCATAAATCTCCAAAAACATTTGGGATCCCTATTTACGTCTCTTTCTGTTAGGGAAATGTAATTTCTGTAGCAATTTTTTTGGATTCTCTTCTGTCTCGACCTCAAAAGCTTAAAATCATGATAATCAACTGAAGATTTGGATAGTTTCCATTTCTTGTGCATTTTACTCTTTTCTTTAATTATTTTTATGAGGGATGGTGAAAACCAGGACGGGTATTGTTTATTTTTACTTTTAGTTTTAGGTACAAGCTCTTCAATTAGACTATAGATTATATTATAAAATGTATTTAGAGCACCATCAACACTGTCTGTAGAACTCATTATGTCATGCCAATCTATTTGTAATAAACGAGCACGAATTTCATGATAATTAGCCTTAGCATACAAATATACTAAATGCGACTGCTCTTTGAGCTGCACAATGGAAGTTTTTTCTAGCATTATGTTGATAGTAGGATGATGGGAATCCTCAGGTACCAGTGGGGAATCCGAGCGTGATACAAGTAAGTCTCTGTTGCATAGGATCAAGTCAAGAATTCTACCGTTTTTGTTAGCGACATAGTTGTATTGACCGAGGTCCGCTAGGGCTATGGAATCAATGTATAAATTATGACTTGAGATACTTCCTTAGAATTCCTATTTTTTTGTTTGTTATTGTTTGACTTTTTTGAAGAAGGTACACATTGTTCTTCTGAATATTGTGACGTAATATTTCCAAGCCGCTTTGTTTATTTGAGCTGCGGGATGTGGACCTGACTTGGGAGAATACGCGAAAACTGGCGGACAATCGCTTGGCTTGGAGGCAGTTTGTGGAATCCATATGCTTCACATAGGGAGCGGATATGGTATGATGATGATGATGATATTTGAAAGGATCTAAATTACAGGATTATTTTTTAAATACTTAAGTATTTACCACCGTAAGTTCCGGAAAATTTAAGCCCAGAAAGTTGACTGGGCGATTATTCTCCTGGGCCTAATATAAATAAACATATCCAGTTTTAGTTACATAGGACTTTTCGCCATAAAAGAAAACATGAGGAAAAAATAAAAACAAAGTAAAAATTCACGCACAAAACGATGTATGTAGATTCAATGCATAAATTAAAAGAGAAGGTTCCAAAGTATAAACATTAAATGGAACGAGCTTTACAAATATCCTTTGTTTACCATAAGCGTTAAGAGTATTATGAAGCGACGGTCTTTGTGTAAGATATATCATACATCCTCGTTTATAAACATTAAGAACCACGTGACTCGCAGCCGCTTTCCCGTACAAACGTATTCCTTGACTTTCACCCTGGACTAACATTTGTGCAATGATTTTTTCACACTTTGTATAATATGGACCAGATGCGTGTTTGTATCGTCTTAATTATTTAAAATCATTTATTTATCTCCTTAAACAAATCAAATATAAAAAAATTAAGACGATGCAAACTCGCGTCTGGTCGATATCTAAAACATGTTAAGAAAACATGGCTATAATGCTAAATTCCAGGGTTGTAAGTGCTTGTAAAGTATACTAAAGTCCTCAAACAGTTGAACAATACTACAATCACACAAAAGTATTACAATAGAGCTTTGAAATAAATAAAATACGCTTGTGTGTGATTTAATGTTTTTTATTAGTTTAATTTAGATTTTGCATAAAAATAAAACACTACAGCTGGCTAAGTTACAATAAGCTACGTTTTCTAGGACAGGTTTGAACAGATAGTGCGTAGATTATCCTCCCATCCTGTTCACAACATCGTTGATCCAGCTGTTGTAGCTCCAGACCCTAGTGAACACGTCGGGGTAACCCTTGGCACACGGGTACCCCCAGGACACGACTCCAACCTGAGAGGATCCCTCCACTAGGGGACCACCGGAATCACCCTGCAACGAAAACGGGGTTTTGAATATGAATTCATTACTGTTTGGGAATCAAATCTTAGGCTGAAAGTAATAGTCGTTTTTTTAAATTCTTATGAAGATTGGATCATCGATGAAATGATTTAAAAATGGCTTTTTGTTGAAATATCACGTAAATTATGAAATACAATTTAACAATTTTAATTAAGGTGGTAGTAAAAGAAGATAATTCTATATAATATGTAAAAAAATGTGACCTAGTTATACGCCTTGCAGAATACCACTTTTAACTGTCAAATTTTAAATAAATTTTAGTTAAACATTCTTACAATTTGAGACGAGAAATTTGGAAGGGAATATGGATATCTAGGCGTTTACAGGGCTTATGACCTGTCATTGGCTGGGTTAAGTGGCCACTTGATGTATTACAACATTCCCCATTTCACCTAGTATTTGATATCCACATCTGCCAAATTACAGTAAAATGGCACGACGCTTCACATGTGAACACTCTCTGTCATCCATTGAGAAAATTGCTAAGCATTTTAGCAGAAACCTGTATGATTGCATGTGAGTTTTTGGCTACAAGTATTTGGACACACTCAAAATGTTGTTTATAAACATTCTTAGTTAAGTTAGAAATTAAACAATTTATTCTACGCACGTTCTACGCATGATCTAAGCATATTATTTGAATTAAAATTTTATGCAAAAAGAAAATTTTGGAGCCAAAACTTAAGTTTCAGCAAATGAATCCGCAATTTTTGGACTACAGTTGCGTTTGGAATTGGGTTAAATTTTGAATCGAAAATGTTTTTAAATATATTCATTTACGATACTTATCGATAGGAATTTAAATTGTTATAGTGGTGGGTATGAAGATTCTACCGTTTGCTTTAATTTTAACGCTTTTCTTTTAGTTTCATATAATATTATATGTTCCTGTGTCTCAAGTTTTACTTTACTGCCTGTCCTGAAATTGTGATCTAAGTACTTCAGATCATGACAAAAACAAATATTAAAACATTAAAATATGTTCTTAGGTTGAATAACTTACATGACAAGCTCCACGACCTTGTCCAGCTGCGGTGCAGATTTGGGTGTTGAAAACTTGGTTTACACTTTTCAATCTTGTCCTACATTCTGCTGTGCTGATAGATTGTAGGAAAATGTACTGAAGGTCAACGGCTGCATTTCCCGGGTACTAAAAAGGCCAAAATTAACATTAAAGTGGGGTTTAATTATCAATGAAATTATGAAACAATTAATTAATTTTTGGTGAAATAATTTTGTTTCCATTATACAATGATTAATTCACAATTTCACTTAAATTTTAGATAAAAATTCTTAAACTGGCTGAAAACACATGATTTAATTTTCTACGAATTTAACAAAAAATAATGCTGCTGAAAAAAAGCTAATGTGGCTTGTAAATTCAATAAATTACGTTATCTATTTATTTATTTATTTTATTGTTTTAACGCCCATAGGGCTTTTACATAGATATTTTTTAAAAGATTACACAGTAGGTAGCTATTCATTACCGCCAGAGATGGCATCCAGACACTGTTCCCTAAAATGCACTAGATTTAAAATGCTGAAAACATCAATATTGTTAGTATACTTGTTAGCCAGTGCGTGCATTTTTCGTATCAGTGAGTTAGCACTGTAATTGGTCGATGATTGGCTACAGTAAAATAGTGCATTACTACGGATAACTCGACCAGGCACTCGTATACTAATTAAATTTGTTAGTTGACAACAATAAAACATAGATTTTAATACCTTGAATATTATTATTAAAATTAAAATATAACTCACGCTCGTCCTTCCCCACCCTGTGAGAGCGAGCCTAACTCCTGGTTGTGTATCCGCGGTAGGAAGGTTGATCGGTTTGATTTTGGCATTGAAGGCAATAGGCTGACTCAGCATGATGAGAGCAATGTCATTCCTCTGACTATTCCTGTCATACTCTGGGTGACGAATAACGCTCCTAACTCCGTATCTAACACCCCCTTGGTTTATTTTGTTGGTCCCTACCACAACTGAATTTGGATTTGAACTGAAAACACAAGAATAATAGAAATGTATATCAACTATCTTGAGAGAGAGAATAATAGATGAGAAATAAGAACTCCCTTATCCAACATCTTCTTCAGCTCCCTCTTTCAATCCCTTAGTCTACCAAAAGGAATAATGCACACTTCGATATCAGCTGTAGTACCACCAAACTCCCTTTGATCTATTACCAGGTCGAAGGTTTGAATTGAAAAGTATGGGTGTGGGAGCGAAAATGAGTGATTTGATTGTCAGTTGCCTTCTGTACGCTGATGACGCAGTGCTTCTTGCTGATAGCAAAGAAGAGCTTCAGTCCTTGGTCACAAAGGTTTGCAAGGAGAGTGATTTGTTAATGAATGTGGAAAAGTCAACTGTGATGGTTTTTGAAAGAAATGTAAATATGACTGTATGTAAGATTATAGTAAATGGAGACATATTAAAGCAGGTTGAAGAATTTGTATATTTGAGAAGTATGTTTACAAGAGACGGAAATGTGGATAAGGACATTGAGAGAAAGGGTTAGTGCCGGAAACAGAGTTAATGGTGCCTTAAAATCGATAGTGGCAAATAAGAACTTATCGAAAGAAGCAAAATTGGCAGTTCACAACGGAGTTCTGGTGAAGCGTGGTGTTGGAAAAAGGAGGATGAAAGTAGACTGAATGCTGTTGAAATGCGATCTCTGCGAATGTGTGGTAAGACTATGTATGATTGGTGTACAAATGTCAAAATTAGAGCAGAGTGCAAGGTTGAGATAAGCATTATCGACAAAATTAAGATTAAAACCTCTTACGATGGTTTGGTCATGTGGAGCAAATGAGTGATAAAAGAACGGCTAAAATAAGTTTAAATGCAAGTGTGCCTGGATGTAGAAGCCGAAGAAGGCCGAGAAAGACAAGTACTTCAAAGTGGACATGTGAAAAGTCGGAATAATCGGCGTATGTGCATGAGAAGATGTATGAATGTAGATGAAGCAAAGAAAGTATGTCAGGACAGAGTGGTATGGTGTTCTATCCTCTCTGCTGATGGTTAGTTAGTTTGTTAGGTTTATGGCCACTTGTAATACGTACTCTGCCACGCAGTGAGCTGCAGTGAGGACCCAGAGTTGGCCGAGGATGCTCGCTCCGCAGAAGTGGGAGTCACTCGAGTCCCTCAGGGAAGCCTGGTAAGGGGCGTCTCCAATGTCAGCAGAAGCGCCTCCAACAATCCTCTGGTCCACCAGGTCGAAAGTTAGTGATTGGGATTTTTCAGCTGTGGATTCGCTCTCTGCAAAATAAATTCTTAACTAAGTATGGTATTCAACTAAAAATGGTATTGATACAAACACGAATCTGGTCGTTATCTAAAAAGTGTGAAAAAATCATTGCTTTAATGTTAAATTCCAGAGAGAAAATTGAGGAATACGTTTGTATTGGAAAGCGGCTGTGAGTCACGTGGTGTGGTATGCTCTTAATGAATTAATTTTCTATTACGAGATTTCACTCATATTTGTATGTACATAAATATATATAATATATTATACATAAATAATCCAAATAATTAGTTGTTTCAGAAGAATGTAAGCACCGTCTGCTGATATAAATGTATAAAGATACACTTAGAAAGTTTATATGTGTTAATTACGTACTAATAGTTTTATGTCTGATGCATCTTGGTCGAACTACCAAAAAAAAAGGCAAGCGGAGGCGTGGGTGGGGGTGGGGGGGGGGTGCAGCGAAGATTCTACTTATAAAAATATTTATTCTTAGAACTAAAACAAATTTACACTATTTTAGTTTAGCATGCGAAATTTCGTCCAGAAACTACATACGTATTAATAAAAACTAAAATGCCAAATTAAATCGCGTGTACCTAAATTTTGTCGAAGAAGAGGAATAATCAATCTTACTGGCAAAGAACCAATTACATTTTTATTTTACCTTTCACAATTTTTAAACCTAAATAATGCAACATTTAAAAAATTAAAAGGGTTGCTATTTTTTAGTACGCGATACGTGATATTTGATCTAATTCAACTTTCCCTTATCCGCACACAATGGTGCATAGTTCATTGCATCGATATGCTAAGTGCAGTGTATCTTGATTTAATTACATGAAGGTAAGATGATCAAACAGTCGAGTCGCTCCAGTACTAATCCAAGGTATCACACATGAAATATTAATACGAAAACCACTTGTAAATAAATAAAATACACGACCTTCTAAACATGATATCTGGTCTAGTCACCAGCAATTATTAAACAAAATGTATTTACTACGTAGAGGCCATTAATTAAATCATTATTTTTTAACTAGCAATTAAGGTACGATTACGAGCAATTGAGACATTTATTTGACTACCTATCAAACTCACCCATTATGTCGCAGATAGTAGGAACATTAATGTTAGAATTAAGTGTATTACAACTACACATTTGCGTGTAAATGGATGCTTCGTAGGTACTTCGCTAATTGTTTGTACATATTCTAGAGAAATAAAGCTTTAGAAAGCGTCAAGTTTAAATGAAATCTGTTTTTTTTGCGACAAAATCGCGAACTTAAAAAAAGTCAAAATATTGAATAAGGCGTGAATATAGTAAACTAGAGAATATTTTATTTCCATTCTTCTTCTTCTTCTTTCGCCACGTTCGCTCCTATGTGGAGCATGTGGACATCACTAGATCCCTCCAGGAGACCCTGTCGCCAGCCAGCTCTCTCGCCTCCTCCCACCTCAAGCCCGCATCCATCAGCTCCGCCGAATACATCCGTAGGATGGTCGTCGACGGTCTGCCAGGACGGCGGGATCCTGCAGGCGTAAAAAAGAGGCAGCTCGGGTTCAGGCTCTCCCGAGGCATCCGGGAGTACATGCCCAAGCCAGGTCCAACGCTGCATCTTCACGACTCCAGTTATTGGGAGGTTGATGCGTCCGTTCCCTTACTTCAGCGTTGGTTTTGAAGTCAAACCACCAAACGCCTAGAATCCTTCTCAGACACTTATTCTCAAAACTCAAAAAGCGAGCATTCTGAGCTTTTGTGAGGTGCCAGAATTCGCATCCTTTTCGCATTTTTTTGCATCCTCTCCATGACCTGTTGACAATGGTCTTGGAGGAGGAGCGTTGTCCAAAAAAACTGATCAATGGTGTCATTATTGCTTTATTTCCATTCAGTTTGTAAAAAAAAATATGACCATTAATTTATCTGTGATGAAAACATAAACTAATGTTATCTCATTGTTATGTTATGTTATGTACGTAATATACAGAAAAAATAAATAAGAAATCAATTACAGAAGAACCCTTAAATATGTATACTTTTAAAATGTAAATTACCCTGTTTTCCAAAGGTTATTTCCACGTAGCAAACTGCCAACACAAGAACCAAGACGCACTTCATCGTGAGTTACTGTCACTAAATGTGACGATTGTGGAACCGAGTCAGCTTTATATACCAATCTTCTTAACAGGAAACTGAACAGTGAAAAGTATCACGTCATGTCTCTATAGTCAACCGTAATATTTAGGGCTATAAATTTATCTAATTATAGGACCTTATTCTCACATTCGTGAAGTTATTTATTATATATACATTAATTGGTTATCAAATTTTGCGAACGTTATCCGCTAATTTAAAGTTGTAAACCTGTTTTCGCGTATTTTTAAACGAAACATAATATGTAAACTTTTGTTTGAATTTAATCGCTTGTGTTTGTGACCCCTTTTTGACCGAGTTTTATAATATCAGGAAATCATCCACGGCAATTTATACTTAGTCACTCCAAATAATTTAACGGAATTATTTTCCACATTACATAGTTTAATCTTCAGTAATCGGTTTTGTGGATACATAAGATAATTGTAAATTATGAGTAGATTTACGATAGTTACTGTAAGCAAAAGTTTTTTATCTCTATTTTTGGGTTTAGTATGTCATTTTGTTCAACTAAGCCATTGTCGAATATTTTAGATATTCACAAATACGTATAAACTTAATGCTAGATCACGTAATAAATGACCAACATAGTAATTATAAGACACTGCTGAAAAATTTATGAAAACAATATTGATATTAGACAGTGTCTTTCTAAATAATTATCTGAAATAATTAGGTAAACTCATTTAGACTACATTATCAGCAATTAGTAAACTAAGAATTATCTGTAACATCGGTTAGTACGAGTATATTGTTATATACTCGTATGTTACGTATAACGTGTATTTAGAACTGCCATTACGTAAGTCTGCTTTGAATTACTTTGTGATTTGAGTTTCTTGCTTATTAGGTAAACAAATGATAACTATTAAGTTTAACCTAATTTTTAAAAATTATTTATTTTTGCTAAAACATGTAAGATTTTTAAAAACAAATCACTTTTTAGTTTTCATCTTATGAGTTAATTCATTATTTGATTACACTACTAGTTTCAGATGGTCTGAACTTTCCATTATTGGATCTTTGTAGTACAGGCGTACAGGGTGAATTTATATCGAAATTTTGTTTTAAAACTATACCTATTTTGATAAAATTGAACAGATTGCAGCTAAATTCCATTCAAACGTAATTTTTTTAGAGAATAAATCCCGCTTTATACGGGACAGAAAACTGTACAATTTCTTGTTCAGTAAACTGTACAGTATTTTCTAAGCGCGATCGTATGTTTGCACACATAAAATTGTATATATAGCTAATAATGTAAATATATTATTTGTTTTCTACGTTTTTAGAAGCATACAATATATCAATATCTACTTAAACGCTTACATAAAAAAGCCTTAACTCTCAGGTCAGCCAAACGTAGCGTCGGCCATTTAATACTCCATACAGTTTTCGTTTTATATAGGACAGTTTGCAAACTGCACTAGAAACTATACAGATTTCTGTCCAGTATAAAGTGGGCTTAATCGATTACCGAAGGCTGGGGGATAACCAACTAAAAATAAAATATATTCGCAATATATAGACAAGTTTGTACAATTCTAAAAGCGTAATAATTTTGAAGTGCTCTAATTTCTTATTTAGGGTGTGTGGCCGGTAAAGGGTTGGTAAGGTCACGTGGTAGGATTAGGGATGGGAAATGAATCGTAAACCGGAAGGAAGCTGGAGACTGGTTGGCTGCTAAGGGATATGGTCTCTCCTGCCTAATTATGTACGTTACTCTGAGGTTACACACGTGAAATTACAACGGAGCCGGAACCGGAACGAAGAGCGATGCCTTGGTTTAGTTACACGAGATTATGAGGTTTTATTATGAGATTAATAAACTGCGCAATTTAGTGAATTTTGCATTTTTCTCGAATTAATTCGGCTACATGTATCCACATTATTGCGTGTATTCTGATTACTTTGGTAAGTTTTTCCGAGTAGTCAAAATAACATTGCACTTGTTAAATATTAAATAAATAATAAACAATATTTCGTGTCGGCCCCCTACGGGAATCGAACCCGCGACCTCATGCACAGTAGTCAAACGCGCCACCACCATGCCGCGCCGCGAGGCGGACGGCATATTGATATTTCCTGTGCGATACCTTGGCAGTGAAGCGTAAGACTGATCATCTTACCTTAATGTAACAAAAATGATCATGATACACTGCACTTGGTGGTCCAATGCAGTGCCCTATGCACCATTCGAGGTGCGGGTGAAGGAAAGTAGTAGTAGTTGTAGTAAACAATTCATTTTCAAATTTAAAATGGTTTTAATTTTTAAGAGTCGGCAGACTGAGAAATATTTTTTTTTAATATTAGGTCCTTACATATGAAATTGGCGTTTTGCCGTACTGGCAACTTTGATCTCAAATATCTTCTCTTTGGTTAGGAATTCCAAATTCAAATTTATACAGCTATTTACTCAAGTATTTGTGTTTTGAAAATTATAATTCATTTGTTTTTTCCTCAATTGTTTTTTTCTTTGCGTCACTCAGTTTACAAAATGGAAAACTTGAAATATCGCGTTATTTACGAGTACGAGTTCCACCGTGGCACCAGTGCTGCAGAAACGGCTCGTAGGATTAATGATGTGTATGACGACGCGTCGCAAAAGAAAACACAGTGCGTTTTTGGTTCCAACGTTTTCGTTCTGGAAATTTCGACCTGCAGAACAAGCCCCGTGAACGGCCGGAGACCAAAGTTGATAATGAAGAATTTAAGGCTATTGTGGAAGCGGATCCATCGCAAACCACGTCCGAGTTAGCTGCAGGCTGCGGTGTTAGTGATAAAAACTGTTTTAATCCACTTGAAGCAAATTGGGAAGGTGAAAAAGCTTGAATTAGGTCCTTACATATGAAATTAGCGTTTTTGTGGGAGGAACATAAAGTTGATTTTTTTAAAAATATAACATTACAAATTGGAAGAGCTTCAATTGGAATGTCTAAGACATCCACCGTACTCTCTGGACCTTGCCCCAACAGATTACATTTTTTTTCGAAATTTGGATAACTTCTAGCAAGGGAAAAAATTCAACTCCGATGGGGCAGTCCAAACCGACTTCAAAGATTTTATTGATTCCCGTCCGAATGGTTTTTTTAGTAAAAGAATCGATGAACTACCTATGAGATGGCAAAAGTGCATAGATAGCAATGGTACATACTTTGATTAAATAAATATATTATATTTAAAAAAAATTAACTATTTCCAATAAAGCCTAAGCGGCTTGTGCTTGAAAATGGGAATCGAGTCGTGTCGATGTGGGGATTCGAACCGACGATCTCTGGACTCAGAGACCGCGAAGTTACCACTGGGCCACCATCCGTTCAAGATGCACGAGAACCAGTGGCCGATCTCTTGGCTTAGGAAGCAGTTTTTGGAATCCATATCGTACCATAAATTCTAGACTACACTAAGTCTTAATTGGTCGAAAACAAACTGGAAATACCACGTTATAGATCATACCAACCGTCACATTTCTGTCCAAGAGGCATGTTTCTATCTCTCTTCTATGTCGAGATATTAAATTTAAAAAAATGTTTTTTCAATGAAACTGTATTTAAATAAAATCACATTTTTTCGATTTCTCAAAATATGACATTTTGTGAGTGAGTGCGATTTAGAATTCACGGTGCGATTCGTTCAACATAGGGAGAGCATATGAAATGATGATGATGATGATTGTTTTAGTTTTTTTTTTACTTTCGCTTTTTTGCTTTTTTCATCCCATTTATATTTCTAGTTTTCTGCAACTAAACGAAAGTTTTAGATCAGCTCTAATATAAAAATTAAAATGAAATTCATTAATAGCGGAAATTAATAGTTGAAAAGGGCTGCTACCCCGAGGTGTCCAGGTGTGAGGCGTTACCGTGGTGGGGGGTGGCGATGGCGGTTCGGGTTGCGAGGGTGGTGAGGGATGAAGGGGCGCGACTGATGTGGGAATAATGAGGCAACAGGTAAGTCGACAATAATTACGAAAGTTGCCGAACTAAAGTCTCAGTTCGGCAGCCACAGAATGTGCTGAACACGTGGGAGAGATAATATATTCAAAATATGTGAGTAGGTATTTTAAAATATTATCAAATCAGATATCTAATTAATACCATAATCATTATCGTAACGTATCAGTTCCTTATGTGGAGTATGTCGAGTGCATAAACTATTCTATTCTATTTTATAAACGGCAAAGAACCTACCCCTAAACGTCTGGCCGCCAGATTCCGTACAAGTATTCCATAAAACGATTTTTCCAGCTGTAGTGAATCACGAAGTTTGACGCGCCTGAAATATTGAAAAACGTTACCAGAATATAAAAATTAATCCAATATTTCTTGATTTATATTGCTAAGATTCTGAATGGCTGAGCTGTCTCAGGCGCCTGATTTAAGGCAAATTATTAAGATTGTCTTGACATGATTTTGTGTGAAGCATCTGAAAATTACTAGATTCCTCCAGGAGACTCTGTCGCCGACCAACACTCCCCTTTTCCCACGATAACCCCATATAAAATCAAACGATTTTCCTATTCACATAATACAGTATGTATTTTGCTAGACAATAAACTTATCAATACGTCAATTATTTACATATAATATGTTGAGATGTCGTTTAGTATTACGTATTTATGACGTCACGTCCCCGTTTCTCTCGTACGAACAAAATACATAACATTTTTACATGGCTATATCCGTAGAGCCCTCATTTATTATAGAGATTTTAATAGAAGCGTAATGGATATGGAACTATGGCTTATAAAAAGTAATGTTGGTGGATTTTAGTTTTTACAGAATACAGATACTATAGTCCGAATCGAAAAAAAAAACGACTTTTTCATGGCGAAACATATTTTTGATATCATTTACAGTAATTACGTACTGCAAAATTATTTTAAGCTGCTGAGAAAAATCAAAAGATTTTTTAGGCCTATAAATTATAAATTAAAATAATAATAAATACGCTTTAAGCCTTTGATTTTGGATCCAAATTTTATCTAAAAACAAAAGTATTTTATTCGCTTAGATTGTTTTCATCACTATGACTAAGAGCTTTAGTTTATAGAACTAACATATTATGTGTAAAATTAAATATGAGGTGATTGTCTGCTTTGATTTTAAAATATTCAAAATTCCTATTCGTAAACTGAAATTGTACAACCAAGTCATAAAGGAATAAAAAAAGGAATAGTGTAAAACTGCGATAAATGATTGTGTTCAACATTTCTGAAAATCGCTTTGGAATTTACGTTCGTGTCGTTACTTGCACCTGTGGAAAGTGCAAAAATAAACGCCATTTTTCTTCTACTATAAAATTCAATCCACGACGAAATAAACCAATTTCTGTGGGTTAAATTTAAATACGAGGCTTTAAAATTATAATTCCGAAATTTGATGGAGGTAAAGTATTCGAGTTGGGTTTGTAGGTTTCATTTCCTATTTTTGGGGATATTTTAGTGGCGGGAATATAAAATGAGGAGGGGATATCAAAAGTTTTTACGAATTTGTGAATCGCTAAGAAGTAAAGTGCGAAGGAAAGTGAAATATTAAAACATAATGATCAAACTGGGAAAAATTAAAAAATCTAACTTACGAATTAAAAATATTGTCAACCAAGCGTTTTATTAAAATCAACGTATTTTTAAAAACTTCTTAAAATGAGAAATTAAAATCCCTTTTAAAAGCAATAAACGCATAAAATAATACTTAAACTTAATATCACGAGTCATCTTACCTTTATAGTTCAACTTTTGGGTGTGTTCAAATACTTTTACACAAATCTGGATTTTTCCCAAGACGGGAGTAGGGTATATTTCATTTTATATCCCTACAGATTCGCATGAAAAGTAGAATTTTTTCCAAATTCAGGTTCGCATATTTATGGATATTCGTGCGTTTACTAATAAGCGGAATGGGCAATGTTGGTTGTACGAAAAGTGGCCCACCTTAATCCCACCCCCAATCCCAATGACATGGGTCATGAAGTCCCCTGATGCAAAACGCTCGTAAATATCCATATAACCTGAATTAGAGGGAAAAAAATCTACTCCATCTCTGTAGGGAGCATATATAAAAGGAGCAAATAGTTTAGGGGAAGTTTTGTCTCGTGTAGAAATAATTAACATGAGATGAAAAGGTTTACGCAGTATTTGAATGAAATTAACCCTGTTTTTGTGTAGCGAGGACCTGAACACAATATCTGGCAAGTTGAGCACAATTCGGGCAACATCTAGTAATGGTAGACAATAAATTGCTAGGAACAAATTAATACCCTCTTCTCACAAATTAATCATTCCCCGTGTATTTTGCCTCAATACCTGAGGAAGAGCTTTACAAAGCGTTACCTAACAACAATGTATCCGAATTATACGCATACAGCATCCTTTTAGTAACGGCTTCACAAATATTGTCTTCGCATTCGAAATAAATGGCTCAATCTCCGTTTTAATTGAAATATTAGTAAATAGCTATCGTCACTATTACTACCAGATTCCCATATCCGCATTATCCATTTAGATACAGCTTTTTTTGAAAATAAGTTCATGTATTATTGTTCAGATCGACAAAGGGAGCATTTTGTATAATACTCATAGTCCCTCTGTCCAAAAGTAGTGAGTGTTTTTATTTGCTTCAATGTTATGTGCGTTTTGGATCTCGTGGCTCTGGAAGAGTCAGGCCCCCCAGCCCAGACATCCACCCGTGCAACTTCGGTCAGTCAGGTCTCAATGGAGGGGGCTTTAGGGAAAAGAGGGGAGGGGACAGAACGCACGTATGCATCTTACACTATCATCCTATCATCCTATATTTGGCAGACCTATTTCATACGTACCCTGCCGTACCTTATCACAATACCATCCAATGGACATCCTATCCATACAAAAAGGACATAATACAATTGAGTTGAGGGCTGGGATATAATTTGAGACCTCCACGCGCGTACACACAAACAGCCCAGGACGGGCCGCCCCGGCGAGCTCACACCAAGTCTCCCCGGGGACTACCCCACTAAGCAATCAATTCATTCTAGATACTTCCTTTGACGGAACAAAACGTGCACAAATGTCAGTTCAGTCCATGTGACTTCACCACCTATTGTTCTACTCATGCAATCTCTACTTCTACCTTTTTCAATCCTGGTTTAATCCTTTGAAGAAAGAAACAAATATTATTTACGATCTAGTCAGGACCACGTCCCGTAGTTCTGACGCAAACTAACGACGGATAGTAAAATGTAGGCCTCCAGGACGCCAAGAACCTGATGCCTTGTAGAAATGTAGAATAGGTAAGCATGGTTTAATAGTATAATGGTCAAGGAAACCAAAAGTTATTGAGATTGATTGCTTTAATTCTGCACGACCCAATATGAATAATAAATAATACATACTATTTTGCGATGAAAATAATGAAATTAAATTTCCTATATAAGAACCAAGAATAAGGTGACGACAGAAACATAATTAATTACTAAACATAGTGAAAATATCTTACGTAATATATTTGTGCTCTAAATTTGTGAAAAAATCACAAAGACAAAAGGGAGTTTATAATTTAATTAGCATTGGTTCCTATAGGAACCTTTGCTTAAAGTTTCATATTTTTTAATCTGCATAAAAATCCCAGAACAATTTCTCCTTGAAATACTTGTTAATAATTGACGGGAAAGCTTTGAAGTTTGGCAGTGGAAAACATGGGGAAAATAAACACCTTTTCAGTAGATTCACGTGACATTTTGTAAACATTTACATTGTTTGTCAATATTTTTTTGTTTTGTCCGCCACACATGCGGTAGCGGGTTCCATTCCCTATGGGGGTCAATATAAAAGATTTATTTGAATGTGATTTTTACATAAAAATATTTAATAAGCATATATTTCATTTTATATCCCTACAGAGATGAGGTAGAATTTTTTCAGATTCAGGAAAATGAAATTCGAGCGTTTACAGGGCTTATGACCTGTCATTGGCTGGGTTAAGTTGCCACTTTATGTACTACAACATTCCCCATCCCGCTTATTAGAGAATATCCACACCAGGTAACATTTTTGATTTTGTATATATGTTACGAATCGATAATCATCCACCAGCGAGTTGAAAGCTCCATCTATGCATTGATATATCTCTGTATAAATAAAAAATGTCTTGGGATAAAACCCAGATTTAAACACGCCCAAAATGTTGTATTTCATAAGTGATATCTCGGACTGGCGTTGAAGCGTGAGGCTGATCATCTTGCCTTCATGTAACGAAAGATCAAGATTCACTGCACTTAGTGTACCAATAGAGTGCGCTATGCACCATTGGGTGCGGATGAGGGATATTAGTGCAGCCTGAGGGCCGGTGGCACAGACTAAAATTAAGTTAAATTCAAATAATAGTTCCTTTGAGACCAACTATTTTTTGAGTTAAGTTTCGACTATAACTTTACTTTACAACCAACGAACCGACCCTAAGCATGTTTTATGCTGCGTTCAAGTTAGGTACAAGACATATCGTGACTTAATGCAGTGATTGTTAGGCGCCATGCGCTTACCAAGCCCAGCGCTTAGGCCAAGCGCCATCCCAGAAGGCTTAACTCATATAATATATAAATTTAGTCCCGGCAACAGCTACCACCTGGCATTTGTGGGGCTTCTGGGATGAGGGAACTTGGACTTAAGTCACTAAACGCCAGTGACCTGACCTAGAATAGCCAAAACGTAGCTCTTGGAAGATGTAAACTTCTGGGAGGATTACAATCGATTGGAAGCAATAACTTGTTCGGATAATCTAGACTGAAGGTAACAAGTTAAGAGAAAGATATTAAAAAAATAAAGTAAAAATGTTCAGCATTTTAAATCATCGCTTCATTCTCAGACGAATAGTGTAAAAATGAATACATTCAGTATCAATATTACTCGGCTTAAACAAAATTCCGCCTTTATAACTCCTGCATCACACCTATTCTCCTCTATGGCTGCGAATCGTGGCACCTAACCAGGGCCCAAGATAGCAGACTTCTGAGTGCAGAGAATAGCTGTCTTAGACAGTGCAACGGACACAGCAACCCTTGGTATCTACTGTCATCCGGCGAAGGCGTTTCGGCTGGCTAGGCTATATACTACGTACGCCTCCCGAGAGCCGCCACCATGCTTGCATATTTTACAAGGCGACAGGCTCTCGGCGTCCTGGTCGTCCACTGTTGACAATTCTTCGGCAGTTTGCGTCAGAGCTGCGGGACGTGGACTTGACTTGAGAGAATGCACGGGAGCTGGCGGCCGATCGCTTGGCCCGGAGGCAGTTTGTGGATTCCATATGCTCCACATAGTGAGCGGATATGGTATGAAGAAGTATTCATTAAATATATAATACTGTAAACGCCATTTATTGCCCAGCTAAATTATTGTAAGTGGTTTTCCTTGGAATTTTTCCTTTTTAAAAGTATGCATAATTTTATTATTAAAATGTAGAAGTGGAACCGTGCGTCACTTACTTACTCACTTACCCGTAAATATACGTATAAATGTAGGATCCTCGTTTTATTTTATTAATTAATATTAAAATAATAACAACACTCAAGTCAAGCGCTCTTATACTTTTCTATACTCTCTTCTATATCTCCTTTTTAAAGCCGACATTGTTATTTAATTAATGAATATTGCATTAGAATGCGGTTAAAAAAACCACGATAATAATAAATAAGAGGTTATCAGCGAGCTTGAATGCTATCCTACCTGTTTTTATTTTGTAATATTGTAAGAATACAATTTATTTATTTACATTTTAATATTATACACCAGTGCCATGTTTAGTACAAATTAACAAAGAATTTTCAAATTGAGGTAACATATAGAACATAACACCAATTACGTGGACAACACAATGTACAAGACAAATTTCGAAAGGCGTGAAGTTAGCAAATAGTGGTTATGTTATGTCATGTGTATGTGTGTTGTTGTATGTGTGTGGAGTGTGGTGTATGTGTTGGGAAATCTGAATATTTAAACGCAGGAGACGATAAGTAAAGAGAAAGAGGATAGAGGAGAGTCCTGAAAGACCGTCGATGACCATCCTTAAAATAAAAAGTAAAAGAAAATAAATGAAAAATATGTAAAATTTGAAATAGGTACTAGTTAAAGAGAAAAAAAGGAAACGAATAAAATACAATTATTGAAGACGTAAAAAATGAAATATGTTTGTGTTGTAGTCTTAGATAAAGAATGATAACTTTGTCTAAGATTGTAGTAGCTATTCATGCAGAAGCCCTTTATGAAAATATACCAAGGACAAATAAAAGTGTTTTATTCACACTTGAGATGGTTTTCTTAGAAAATCTTAGCAGAGCCCACCATGAAAGTTGTATTTCAAGACAAAGCCCATTTCAGAATGTTTTAAAATGTTTATCAAGTAAACTGTTTTCATTAAAGACAAAACTAAATCTAATTGAAACTCGCTCCGCTATTTTGCGCACTTAAAAAACTATCGCGAAACTCCGCTTCTAACTTAACTCTCACGAGTCGCGGATCTGTGGAGTGTTCCGCTCCCCTAATCCGGGGATTACGGCTTAACTGACACCATCTGTATTGGGTGTATTTAGGGTTGCCGGCTATCGAGTTTCAGGGGTGATTCCGGGACAAAATATCAACTACTGTATGTCAGTAAACCTTACGACATTTATAAGGTTTTGATTAGAGTAGCAATAAATATTTTTTTATTTATTTATTTGACTTAAGAGTTTTGCCGAGTACTCTACAGCTTTTATGTCCACCAATATTAACCATTTACTCTTGTCCTCCCCAATCCTACAGTGAAATATTTATTACAAACAACATTTTGAGTGTGTCCAAATACTTGTAGACAAAAACTGGATTTCACCCATTACGGGCTAATAATTACAATTAAGAAGACGGACTAGAGTCATAGACGTCATAAAAGCTATCTCCCAGCTGAAGTTGACATGGGCTGGACATGTGGCACGCCAGAATGAGGACCGATGGACGAAGCGCCTGCTGAACTGGAGACCTAGAGCTGCAGGAGACCTGTAGGAAGACCACTAAGAAGATGGACAGATGATATAAAAAGTACTGCAGGATCCAGATGGCAGCTCGAGGCCCAGGACAGAAAGCAGTGGACCAATATGGGGGAGGCCTATGTCCAGCAGTGGACGAACACTGGCTGATGAAGAAGAAGAAGAAGAAGAATTACAATTTGACATCTCAACAGAGATGAGAAGTTTGGAAGGGAATATGGATATCTAGGCGTTTACAGGGCTTTTGACCTATCATTGGCTGGGTTAAATGGCCACATTCCCCATTTCACCTAGTATTTGATATCCATAAGATGTCAAATTGTAATTATTAGCCCGTAAAGGGTGAAATCCAGTTTTTGTCTACAAGTATTTGGACACACTCAAAAAGTTGTTTATAAAAATGATCTGGTAAAAGTTATAAGAATAACAAATTGAAGAGTCATCTTCAGGCGTTTCCAAATAGGTGATGTAATTCGGTAAGAATCTAACTTGCAATCATAAAGGTTTCTGCTAAAATGCTTAGCAATTTTCTCAATGGATCACAGAGAGTGTTCACATGTGAAGCGTCGCGCCATTTTACTTTATATATACAAGTTCTAATAATTGGCAGATATAGATATCAAATACTAGGTGAAATGGGGAGTGTTGTAATACATCAAGTGGCCACATAACCCAGGCAATGACAGGTTATAAGCCCTGTAAACGCCTGGATATCCATATTCCCTTCCAAACTTCTCATCTCTGTTGAGATGTCAAATTGTAAATATTTATTATTTTATATTTGACGTTACAATGTTAAGATGGAAACTTAACCGCGGAAACATAATAATGATATTAGTTAGTGAAATGTTTTTTAAATTCTTAAGCATTTGGTCGGCAATTTCCATCTCGACCTGTCCGTGAAAGCTGGCAGCCCTATTTCTAGGTTAGATCATGTGGAAAAACAGAGTCTTAAAATTTACCGAAGTATTTATACCGGCTTATGATAATATACACGCCCACTGTTTCGATATTATTTTTACATTTATATAATAATACCATAATCTCTTTGGGAACCTAATCATTAATGTTTTGTACCTCGTAAAACCTGTCCGCTTTAAATTTTGAATTTTTTGACGATTGCTAAATGGTTTTAAAAGTTTCGTGTTTCCTAATTGCTATTTATTCACATACGTTTTCATACATTTTTTTAAACCCTAGACTTGCGTCGATATAACCCGCGTAGCAAAATCTCTCTAAATAATTAATATCTCCGTAAATAATCATAATATAACCCTGGCATTTTTGCTAATTTTCAATCATACCTTTTTACACCGGAAAAAAAAATATTTGATGCAAAAAAAGAATTGTAGATGATTACTTAATTTTTTTTTTTTACCTGCATGTTTTAGAAATTTCGTGTATTTTGCAGTAAACAGAGGACTTTATGATTTTTTTAATGCGTTAAAAAAATGAAAATGAGTTAGTATGACAGACAGAGATACTATCTACTACTTTCCCTTTTCCGCACCGCATCGGTACACCGAGTGCAGTGATTCTTGATCATTTTATAACATGAAGGTAAAATAATCAGTCATACGCTTCAGTACTAGTCCAAGGTATTACACATGAAAACCACACGTTAATAAATATTTCATGAATACAGGAATCGATACTTACTACACACTAATAAAAAAATTAATATTTATACAATTGAAAAATGAACAATTTTGTAAAAGTCATGAATCAACGTGGATTTTGTATGGGTAACCAACTGGTATTTTATCACTGAATGCCGTATTTTTTTTTTACAACACAGTACTTTAAGGGTTCATATGCTGTACTTATAAAAACTTACAACTGTTGGCGTTTTTTATCCATATTTTTTTAAAAATATAATATTTTTTACATACAAGTAGTTACACATTACCGACGTATTCGCAATGCGTTGTCGATCCCTTTACTAAAAAAAAACCATTCGGACGGGAATCAAACTGCATTTGAAGTCTGGACTGCCCATCGGAGTTGAATTTTTTTCAATGTTACAAAGTTTACTCGTCAGTAAATTCCCAAGTATAAGTAATGTCTTAGAAAAAATATATCTAATTAGTAAATTAATATTTAAAAAAAATCAACTTTATGCTAAAAAACGCTGGTTTACTTTTTATCTAGTTGACAAAACATTAATAACACCGCGCCTTGTAAACGTGGTTTGCGATTCCGCTTCACAAAAGATTTGTTCCAACGGGGCTTGTTCTGCAGGTCGAAATTTAAAACGAATGAACCAAAAACGCACTGTGTTTTCTTTTGCGGCACCATCGCCATACACATCAATAATCCTTCGAGCCGTTTCTGCAGCATGGTGCCACGGTGGAACTCGTCTCGTAAATGCGCGATATTTCAAGTTTTCATTTTCTATGATCAGTTAGGTTGATATTATAATGAAGGATTTATAATTTTACAGCTGAATAAATTTTCTACAGTTAAAACATATTCCTTAAGCTTAAGTAGTAGTTAGAATTTTATACGGATGAGGCTGAATGAAATATGTAGGTTTAGTTTACCTGATTGCGCCCATGTACCTTTTAGTAATGAATATATCAATTCAGTTGATAAGATATTATATACCACGTAAAACTAGCTGGTAAAACCCATATCGTGTGTAACAGCTCGTGTCAAGATGCCCAGATCCCCCTGTCGGGACAAGTCATCGAAAAGGTCGAGGGCTTCAAATACCTGGGAGCGTACATGACAGAAAACGGCAGAGTTCAGAAAGAACTGGGAGTGCGGCTTGGAGTAGCGGGCGCCCCATTTAACAGTATAAAAGCTGTCTGGAGATCAGATGTTTACTCGGTTAAAACAAAATGCCGCCTTTATAACTCCTGCATCATACCTGTTGGCAATGGCCTATATCAATGGCTGCGAATCGTGGCACCCAACCAGGGCCCAAGATAGCAGACTTCTGAGTTTTGTGAATAGGTGTCTTAGAAGAATTTTAGGTGTGCGGTGGTTTGACTTTGTAAGGAACACATAGGTGAGGTAACGGACACAGCAACTCTTGGTATCTACTTTCATCCAGCGGAGGCATCTCCAGGCATCAGGTTCTCGGCGTCCTGGTCGTCCACTGTTGACAATTCGTCGGCCGTTTGCGTCAGAGCTGCGGGACGTGGACTTGACTTGGGAGAATGCACGGGAGCTGGCGGCCGATCGCTTGGCCTGGAGGCGGTTTGTGGATTCCATGTGCTCCACATAGGGAGCGGATATGGTATGATGATGATGAAAACTAGTTGAATTAAATAATATAGGATAAAAGAGTATTCTGGCTCTCAGGAACAATGGAATAGAAAATATCGTAGTTAATTGGGATTTAGAAATAAATAAATTATCAATCACGTCTTTTCTCTAAAGGGGTAGGCAGAGAGGATAGAACGCCACACAATTCTGTCATGGCCTACTTCTTTTGGTTCTCCATAATCATACTATGTACATAGTACTGCCATTATATTTTGATTATTTTTTATGGTTTACATACCTATTTATTAATAATATGAAATGGGGTTTCCCGTAATCCTCCATGGATATAGAGTCTAACTTAAATTTATTTTCAATATATTTATGGCCTAAAGGTACTACCTAAGCTTTCACTAATAATGTTTTATTTATGAAGCTCGAGAAATCTAAACATACATAAAGTAGACTTCCGTACTACCACAAGAAAGAAAGTCTTTTTCCTTCTTCGTGTTATTTTGGAAATGGGAATTAAAATATTCAAAAAATAAACATGACAATAGGTAGGTACTATTTTTACCGTTATATTGAAAAAAACATTTTCATAATAAAAAAAAAAGTTAAAATAGAGTAAAATGCTTGGAGGAATGACTATAATATTAATAATAAATAAATAAATAATAAATGATGAAGGTCTTTTTGCCATCGTCTAAGAAGTTAAAAAACACAAGAATTTTCATCCAATGGTGCATAGGGGGCTGCATAGTTACAAGTTTAGTGTATCACGATCATTTTTATTATTCGAAGGTGAGATAATCAGTCTTACGCTTTCTTCATCATCATACCATATCCGCTCCCTATATGGAGCATATGAAAATCCAAATCCTGCCTTCAGGCCAAGCGATCGGCCGCCAGCTGCCGTGCATCCTCCCAAGTCAAGTCCACGTCCCGCAGCTCTGACGCAAACTGCCGACGAATTGTCAACAGTGGACGACCAGGACGCCGAGAACCTGTTGCCTTGTAAAATAGGCAAGCATGGTTAAGGCTCTCGGGAGGCATACGTAGTATATAGCCTAGCCAGCCGAAACGCCTCCGCCGGGTGACAGTAGATACCAAGGGTTGCTGTGTCCGTTCTGTGTTCCTTACAAAGTCAAACCACCGCACAACTAAAATTCTTCTAAGACACCTATTCTCAAAACTCAGAGGTCTGCTATCTTGGGCCCCGGTTAGGTGCCACGATTCGCAGCTTTAGTCTTTATAAATTAAATTAAATTTTAACTTTTTAATTACATACATTTAATTTTTTTTATGAGCTACACGTCAATTGTACTAAAAACCTCAACTTACGACAAAGAAAGTCATTAACTGTATATTATAACCTTTATTATGTACTACCTAAACTCATCAGTATACATGCGACAACGTTATAATAAGTTGCGCTTTGTAACATCAAACGTAGAGTAATTTCCCGCCGTACAAGTTAATGTCCTTCTAATTGTACTCTATCCCCCGACATAACGATTATTCTTACCTACGCCTAAGGCAAAATTCTCCGTAAGTGAAACTTTGTTAATAGTTTTTACAACTATTAATTGGAATACTTTGGTTGTTTATTGCCAGTTGTTAAGTACTCCGCCTATCAAAAATATTTCAGTGGAAAGTTGAGGCAAAAGGATTGAGAGGAAAACTAGTCTAAATTAGGTCACAAAGTAGCATAAAAATTTTCCTAATTGGCAAAAACTGGATTCAGCTTTAATTTGCATTATTTTTATTAAAGCAGTACTGAAGATGGATATTGAAACTTTGTACTACTACTACTACTACTACTACATTCCCTTATCCGCACCTATTGGTGCATAGGACACTGCGTTGGTACATCGAGTGCAGTGTCTATTGATCATTTTATTATATTAAGGTAGGACGATCAGTCCTGCGCTTCAGTACTAGTCCAAGGTATCACACAAGAAATATTATAGTGTGATTTGTATTACACTTTAATATATTCATTAAACTATAATAATGATGGTTATTGAGACTTTTTCACGTTAGGAATAGCGTCTTGTAGTCATATTTGTTAATTAATAAAAAAATCGAACACAAAAAAGGCTTTCTTTCGTTGCAGATACTCTGAGAACAATGAAAGTCAGGTATATTAATATATTTTTAGGAATTCCTAATACCGTATAAATGAACTTTAATGTTTTATTTTTTTTGTTGATAAACAGGGTAACATAATCATTTTAATATAATAATTTTATGTTTGCGATGAATCAACATACATCAATCAATTTAATAGCTTAGATATGTTTAATACCACATATAACAAATATATAATGAAACTCAAAAACTTACAGACTTAAGTTGACAAATATTTATTTACATTATAAGTAGATTATTTTAACTGTTTAAAGCTACCTGCGGATACATATTATTGGATGGCAGGCATGTTATTGTTAATTATTAGTTTTTATTATATTATGTTTTACCTGTACATCTGTTTGTATCCCGAATAAAATAAAATAAAATAAAATACATATCTTTTAATATTTCAGATGGATTGTTAATTGTAATTAAATAGGTACTTATGTGTATTTAAATAGGTACTTAAGTGCGCAACTGTGAGAGTGAAGTGATGTTTCGAAAGAAACTTAAGACCTCCTATATGTTCTCAAAATCTTTTGATTAATTTTGATAGTGGTATTTCCTACTCAGAAATTGAGTTTTCACTCACTTTAAATTTCCCGAGCCGTTAAATTCAATATTTAAAGCGCCCTTGAGGTATATTTTTACGAAAACGGCGCTATATAAATTATCCATAATAATAATAATAATATAATTTTTTGGTCGTAAATCGAGAGTTCGCATGTCGAGTTCATTAACAGGAGTCTCATATACCCGTAATTTGCACTTCTCAATATTCCGTTAGTGATACAACAGTAAATGGTAAAATGAAACCTTTGTAAGTAAATATAGTATATTGTGAGCTCGGGCGGGGGCGGGGTAACGCACGGTGTACTCTCTTCATTATCAGCGCAAGTGGGGAGCGAGGCGGCACTATCGGAAACCACCATATCATATTACGTAATATACATTTATATTGTGTTCCCCCAACATACGCCAAGTCGTATTTCATTCAATCAGTCGAGCGAGTTTCCTGCCAAGGTGATCAGCGTTACGAATAAACTTAGAATGACTTATTTTGTTGATTGATTCGGCATTCACTTTGTAACACTTCATAATGAATTATGATTAAATAAAACAATGTTATGTGTTACTATTAATTGGTTTATTCTATAAAAAAAGAATTTACCTACACTACCTGGTTACACATACACAAAAATCTGAATAATAATAATAATTTAAATAATAATCAAACATTTCATATATCATCTCCACTTCTAAGTATGTTCCCTTTTAAACGCAATTCTCAAATTACTTCCCTAGACCCCTACCCCTCTCAAGACCCCCCTACCCATACCTCCCCTCAAGACCCCAGTACATCAACTGCCACCAATAGCAAGCAATTCATTATCAATTTTTTTGTACAACTTCTTAGTATTCTACCATCACCACTGTCCCAAGATGTGTTTTTTTTCTATTTTTTCTATTACTTATGTATCAATATTTATGTTACTCTTGTGTCTAGATTCTTAAGTATTGCAATTTAATTTTTCTGCATTTTTCTGTATACCATCTGTATTCTAATTTAGTGTCTTTTCACCAGTCGATGGGAGAACGTTACTCCCGAAACCAGGTAGTGTAGGTAAATTCTATTTTTATAGAATAAACCAATTAATAGTAACACATAACATTGTTTTATTTAATCATAATTCATTTAGAATGACTTCATTAAACATTATTTTAAAATAATGTATACATTTAATGTGTGATACCTTGGACTGGTACTGAAGTGTAAGACTGATCATCTTACCTTCATGTAATAAAATGATCAAGATACACTGCACTTGGTGTACCAATGCAGTGCTTTATGCACCATTAGGTGCAGATAAGGGAAAGTAGTAGTAGTAATTTTCTAAGTTACATTTTATGACAACATGAATAAATAATACGCTTCGAACAAAGAAGTGACATTCCATATTTAAAAATTACCACCGTGTGTTAGGTGTCTAGTCATCAATAGGTATCTACGTCATCCCTTCGTGTATAGATATCTAAGGGCTGGAGTCTTTTGGAGACGGGGGAATTTGATAATAAGTGGTGTTTTGAAATTAACCCTTGGGAGCGTTTATTTATAGAAAATTTGTACGGAAACGCCCCGTACAATATTTAAAAAGAAGGTGTGGCAGAGTAAAAATTTGATTCAAGGATCATGAAACTCAAAGTTTACAATATTAGCACTGGGCTTCTGCTCAACCAATCACTTATAAAAGCTTTTTGGATTAAATTCCTCCTGGAACCAAAGCATAGGCAGCAGGGATTGTGAAACAGCTCAGAAAATTACTTATTTTTTAAATTTTTTATTTTAAATTTTAATTTTTTTATTTCAATATATACATAGAAGAAAACAATACATGTCCTACTGAGTTGCCTTCTGCAACTCGTTAGTAGGTGCATAAATACAAATTCAACTAAAAATAAAAGTACACAATACATACCATAGCGCACAAAAAAATTAAAATACAATTCTAAAACTCAATATAATAAATCGCGTTCTAGCAACCAAGTTCTCAGCACGCGTCTCTCTTTTAAACTTGAAAAATTAACACTTCTTGGTAGCATGTTACAGATTTTTGGTATACTGTACTGAAGTGTTCTCTTACCATACTTGTTATTATATTTAGGGAGAACTAATCCTTCAGCACTCGTAAACCGAGTATTGTAAACATGCACCGGTCTGTGTTTATACTCAGAGAGAGATGCATAGGTGTAGCTTCAAAAGTCTGTGGAAAACTGAAATAATACAAGTAAATAAAGCGGAATAAATTTAAGATTTCCCGAACCAAGAAAAAACTTAACCAGAGTATTTTTGTAAGTGGAAAGCCCGAAAGGATTGTGAAAAGTGAAAATATTGTGTAAAAACAGCGCGATGTCTCCTCCTCAAGCTATTTATTATTTTTATATTTATTTGTTTTACTCACAAGAATCCAGATGGCTCACGGCACATGGGATACTGGAGGTAGCGGAGAAGGGTAGATGGGGGTAGTGGATATATATACATAACTCGCTGGGGGGGTATCCTATTGGAAAGTAGGAAAATAACCCTTCAATTCTTGGCTTGCTGGATTGTTGGTTTAGTTTTTCGCTAGTTCCATGCCACAAGATTTGGGTTAGTCGGTTTGTGTTTGTTTATTTTGTATCAAATAAATCAAATCAAAAAACCTCAACATTCCAAAATTTCGATCCACAAAATTCGGTAAAAAATCCCTAATGAACATTTCTCGATCCCAATATAATAATCTACCCCATGAAATAAATATAAATATAGCAATACATAGTAGAGCCCTTAAAGATCTGTATTTAAATATGTTTTTCAATGATAGATATGATGTTTAGGATTAAGATTGAATGTGTTAATTTTGAATCGTATTTCTTATTCGTCTTTTTGATTGTGCAATATCTAATTAAAAATGTGAATAATACCGGTCCCAAAATGAGTTTTTATAACTCCTGGGAATATAATACATGTGTGTTTTAAAGGATTTTTTTAAAGAAAAAAAAAATAAAGAAAAATTGTAATTCAATGTTTTTTAACCATTTTTGTAGCACTAACCTGGTTTAGATTTATATTAAGATAAATATTTGTGATTTTTGTTTAATGTTTAATGAATTTTAATACCATTTCACCGGTTAACAGTAAAAACTCATAATTATTATTAGCAAAAGATTTATTTACCGCATAAATTGATCATCATCATCATCACCATACCATTTCCGCTCCCTGTGTGGAGCATATGGAATCCACAAACTGCCTCCAGGCCAAGCGATCGGCCGCCAGCTCCCGTCCATCCTCCCAAGTCAAATCCACGTCCCGCAGCTCTGACGCTAACTGCCGACGAATTGTCAACAGTGAACGACCAGGACGCCGAGAACCTGATGCCTGTAGAATAGGCAAGCATGGTTAAGGCTCTCGGGAGGCATAAATTCATATAATATTGAAAAATACAGAAAAAAATGTCTGCAATCTAAAAATTATTGTATCGTTTACACAAAACTTAATTTGCTTGTCAAAACGAACGTTATTATTTTAAAATCCAATTAAATTTCCCTGAAAAAGCAAATAAAAGGGGAAAAACCTGAAAACATATCGAATGCAATTCTAAGTTGCACCTCGTTATACGATGAAAGAAAAGCCACTCTATTTCCTGAAAATTTTAACGAAACGAAATTATTTTCAAAAGGCTTTGTTACTGAAAATGTAATGAAATAAAAATATGTGTTTTGAGTCCGGTCCGACCGTCCTTTGTGAACAAAACATAAATGGTAGAAAGGAAATCAAGTGTTTTGATCACAATTAATTCTCCACCTTATTTATCTAACTAAGGTTCCCTTTATATGACGTTCTACGTTCTAATAATTCTAAAGGTAATTTCAAATGTTAAATGTGAAAAATGACAGCGGAATAAAATTAAATTTGTATAATTTAAATACATATTCTATCTACCAAAAATAAATACCATATATTACTGTCCCTCTTGAAACAGTAGTCCGGAGATCTGGGCTTCCTTAGTAAAATAATCATAATATTTTTTACAACATTTTGGGCGTGTTCAAATACTTGTACACAAATCTGGATTTCATCCCAAGACGGGAGTAGGTATATATTTCATTTTATATCCCTACAGAGATGAGGTAGAATTTTTTCAAATTCAGGAATATGGATATTCAAGCGTTTACAAGGCTTATGGGCTGGGTTAAGTGGCCACTTTATGTACTACAACATTCCCCATTCCGCTTATTAGCGAATATCCACACCAGGTAACATTTTTGATTTTGTATATATGTTACGAATCGAGAATCATCTACCAGCGCGTAAAAACTCCATCTTTACATTGATAATTTTGGTCATGAGCCCTGTAAACGCTCGAATTTTCGTATTCCTGAATTTGAAAAAAATCTACCACATCTCATAAAAAGAAACTTTTTTTTTTTTTAAAATTCTCAATTACATTTTCAATCGATATATTACATATTTTTTAAAGTAAGAAAACAAAACAAAATGTTGTTATAGGCGTACCTTATAGAGCACGAGATACGAATGAAGTAGATATCTACCTATTTTCAAATAAATTCCTTACAAAAGCTGATATTCGTATTAATTTAATATCATACTGAATTTAATATTTTTTATTTGTACTGTAGTTATAGACGTCGACCCAAGAAAATAAAAGTGATGTCGTTTAAAACTTTATAAAGGAAAATTGTTCACGTGTAAGGGTAGGGGTTAATTGAGTTAAGGTTCCTGTGGGAGGGTATAAAATAAGATCTATCAAATCACGGTGGACGTTCCGCAAGGGTAGTATATGTGTATCCTATACTGTATACTATAATCGTATACTGACCTCTAGGGATGTGTTGGATCAAACCTTATGGATGATCCATTGATAAATTTAATGAAACCATTTCGGAAATCAGAAAACTTAAGGCCCCTAATAAGATTAGAAAGTACTCGAGTGAATTGGACTGAGAAAGTTATCATTTAGTAACGAATATGAGATAGTTTTATGAGATTGTGGCGAGATGGTATTTGGATGGTAAAATACCATCTCGTCAAATTTATTGAATGAGTTTAAGTATTGCATTAAATAAAAGATGTTACTTACGTATGCAGGTTGTTTTATTAATAAAGGTAACTTAAACTATGTACACGTTATATTTAAAGCAATGATTGAGAAATTGATCACGAGGTGTTCTGGAGTGTGTCGGAAGCGGGTGGCGGCAACGGGAGCCCAAGGGAAAGTGAAGTCTTTAGCTAGGCGCCTACCGGCGCCAACGTTAAGTTCTTAGTTTCCGGTTATCGAGATATGGGGTTGCCATAAGATGTTGGGGGCTGTAACAAATGAGTTTATTACTTAATTAATTGTAACGATTCGCGTCAACCCCAGATAGTGACAAATTAGAGGTAAAGTCATTAAAGCTTATGGATAATGCACCGATCTATCTAGTTTGTTAATTAAAACTGTCATTTAAAATGCTGTTTTAGGATTCTTTGTTACAATGGGAACCTAATAATAAGTATGTGTAACTAGAATTATATCTAAATAATAAACAATATTACAAATAGATGAAGAAAAAAATCGCTCTTCAATAATGAAGCTGATCAAAGTAGGTACTTATACCATAAGTTGTACAAAAATCCTTTAAAATGAATAGAAATTATATAAATACGTTAAGTGGTCTTTCAACCTCCAAATAAAAACAAGTTAGATATTATTGATATCCCAACAGAGATAGAGAAACTCTGGAAGTGAATGTGGGTTATCTAGGCGTTTATGACCTGTCGTTGTGTGTCAAGTGGCCACTTGATGTACTACAACATTCCCCATTCCCCCCATCATCTGATAACCATGTATATGACAAATTTTTTAAACTGATATATATTGAACTCGTCTTCGTCGTTCCGCATTGCCGAAATTTTCTATGCTGGTGTCATCTGTTGAGAAGATTGTTAAGTATTTTTTGGCGATCATCTTTATTAGTGTAGGTAAGGCTCTACTTAGCTTTATTACTTACTAGAAGATGCCTGAAGATGTCTCTTCAATTTTTTGTCTTTGATTTATAATTTTAACCAGTAAATTTTGAATGTAATTCAAGTAATTTGTCTACAAGTATTTGTATACATTCAAAATGTTGTTAAAAACGAGTTACGCATTGTTAAGCACAGTTGGATATATAAGCATCCATATTGCCATCCACGGAAGCTTATATATACATTTTTGAAATAATTTCGTATCTATAAAGTAAAATTTGATATACTCTAAAACTTATAAGAGTAGGTATAATCTTAGAATGATATAATCTATGAACCGAGTACTGCTGATGGGATAAGTACCTAT